>PVJC01054051.1:0-10627 GCA_004026665.1 Murina feae | reverse complement strand
AGCTTGCTTTCCCGCTCTCCAGTGTCCCCCAAAGGGCCTGGGGAGCCGCCAAGCAGGCCGCCGACCCTTTCCCACTCACCCGTCCCCTGCTGCCTTCCTTTCCCACTCCCTGGTACCGCCAAGGGGTCTGGGGAGCTGCCAAGCAGGACCCTGGCCACTTCAGCCTTGCTTTCCTGCTCCCCGGTGCCCCGCAAAGGGCCTGGGCAGCCGCTAAGCAGGCCAAGAAGCCTCCGCTACCTCTTTCCCACTTCCCAATGCCCCGCAAAGGGCCTGGGAAGCCACCAAGCAGGCCCCCGACCCCCGCCGCCTCTTTCCTGCTCCCCAGTGCCCCGCAAAGGGCCTGGGCAGCTGCCAAGCAGGCCGCCAACCCTGCCGCCTCTTTCCCACTCAGCGGTCCTGGGTCCTGCGCTGTTCCGCCCTGCAGCCACTCTGTGCACTCGGGAGGTCCCTCAGCCTGGCCTGTGCCCTCTCACAGTCTGGGACCCCTTTGGGGATGTCCACCTGCTGGGGTGCCTGACCAGCCTGGGTGATGGGCTGATGGCTGTCTCCAGGCTGGCCAAGCCTCCCAGGAACGTCCTTCACCCCATTGGGTTGTGGCCAGCATGGGTGACGGGCTGATTGGCGCTTTCAGGGTTTAAGGCTGCCCACAGCTCCCAATGACCCAATGTCCCAGCAAGGCTGGCTGGACACAGGTTTCTAGGGTTTGTTTATCTTCTATAATTGATACACTGTTCCTTTAAGCCGGCTAATGAAGCCTCCTCTCTCTTCACTTCGTGGTGTCTATAATGAGACAATGTTACTCTTAGGCCTGCTGTTTCCTTCAGCTCCCAAGGATTCTATGATTGTTATTTTGTTTCAAACTTGTGTTTCGCTAGAGCCAGTTTAAGTGGAGCGGGCGCAGTTTCACTTTCACTCCTGCTGCAAGGGAAGCTGCCGTTTACTCAGGTCCATGAGTGGCGGCCTCCATGTTGGCTGGGCTAATTTGCATACAGCTGCTCTGATTGGCTGGTGGGCGTGGCTTACCCCATCCTGGAGAAATGGTTAATTTCAATATTATGCTTTTATTAGTTAAGATAATTCCACATATAGATTAAATAAGCTGAAATATTATTATGCAAACTATTATATTTGAAATAATGTTTGAACACATTTACATAGCAGTTGGGACATATAAGAGACAACCTTAGATGGACCTGTGTTAGATGTTTTACAAAATGGATACTGATTACATAGACATCAGAATGTTAAAAGATTTCGAAGATCATTTCAAATAGAGCTGCAGTACTAAATACAAAATCTAAACCAAGTAGCAAACAAATAAATAAAACCTCCCAAAAACTTAATTCTAAGGCTGCACAATTTAAGCTTGACCAAGCTAGAGAAATTCTATGATTTTAGGATAAGAATTTTAAGGCTAAAAAAAAAAAAGAATTTTAAGGCTACAAGAATCTGAAAATAGCTCTAAATAGCTTGTCTAAGCTTGAGAAAGAAATAATAACCAGGGAAGATGCTTTAATATGACCATTTTGAAATAAACACATAACAGAGAAAAAAATTGTACTAGACACAATAAGCCTAACAGGATTTGAAAAAAATAAGTAATCTCCCTATTTAGAATTTAAACACTTTGACCTTTTTCAAGTACAAGATGACAACTGATTCCTTCTTTGATGTATACATACAGTAACTAAAGATGCTAGCACTAATATTGTTATACTAGTTTATTATTTGAGGCTTTATATTTACTTGCTAGTCTTTTTTATTATCTCTTTTTGAAATTCTTAACCAATTTTCCTCATTTTTAGTTCCCTGTATACTCAAGACCCCCTTGTTGCTCCTGCTGTCCTCAAGGCCATACACAGACAGAAGGCCAAAAGTATGTTGTATGTGAACTCTGTGGAGACTATGTGTGCCAAAGTATCACCAAGAGTACCTTTACATCTTGTTAACAATTGGTCCTGACTTTGCAAATAAAGTAGGAAATCATACATTTAACCACTATAAACAGATACGTCCCAAAACACATTGAAAGCAATTAATGGAACAAATTAAGTACATGTAATGGTAAATTTCACTTTGGAAATAATTTTAAAAGGAAGTAACCTCAGCATTGTATATTATATTAGAGGCCCGGAGCACGGATTCATACACGGGTGGGGTCTCTTAGCCTGGCCTGTGCCCTCTCTTAATCCGGGACCCCTTGGAGGATGTCGGACTGACCTGAGGGTATTGGGCTGAAACCAGCAGTCTGACATCCCCCAAGGGATGTAGCAGTGCCGAAGGGGCAGGCAGCCAGAGTCTGGGCTCAGCGCCCTGCAGTTGCGTAGCACTGCCGTGGAGGCGGAAGAGGCTCCTGCCACCACAGCTGTGCTTGCCAGTAGTGAGCCTGGCTTCTGGCTGAGTGGCGCTCTTGCTGTGCGAGTGTACTGACCACCAGGGGGCAGCTCCTATGTTGAACGTCTGCCCCCTGGAGGTCAGTGCGTATCATAGCAACTGGTCGTTCCGGTCAACCGGTCATAACGGTCACTTAGGCTTTTATATATATAGATTATATATTCTAAAGAGCAGGAATCTTCTGGAACCTATGGTCCAGTGCTGACCACCAAGGGCACTGACATTGAATATTCCATGGTGGCAGTTGAGAGAAATAAGGTACCTTAACTGCCAACTAGAATGTAACAGAAGCTGACTCAATTATGGGGGTAGAGGTGTTTGAACCAAAGCAGTGTTCACAAATGTTGACTCTCAGAGTAAGGGCATTAGAATCACCCGAGTCATTTGTTAAACTAGAGTCCTGGTCCTCCTGCCAGACCTTATGAATAAAAAGCTCTGCTATGGGGCAGTTATTAAAAATTTTTCACAGGTACCGTTTGTTGGTAGTATGAATATGCAGTCAGGTTTGGGTAATTGTTAATCTAGGTAATTTCTAAGAGTTCTTTCCAAGATTCTAAATGTTAGTTGTAGGAAAATTAAGTGGAAATAGGGTTAATTGTACAGCACAGGCTCTGAAGTCGGAGTGCCTGCTTTGACTAGGTAACTATGGCTTAGTTACCTCTCTCTGATACTAGTCTTCATCTTTAAAATGGGGATAATAATAATGCCTACTTTAAGGAGATGATATGAAGAGAGTGCATGAGAGATAATGTATATAAGTAAGCAGAACAGTGCTCGGCATGTAAATAATAAATGTTAGCAACTGATATTATTAAACCTCTATGACCACCACATGTCTGAATGCCAGTGCGCCATGTATGCTGTACAAATCATACTTGTGAGCAATGACATATCTTTCTCTGGGCAACACCAACTAGTTTATATGATGACTTTTCTTAGCCTTTTTAGCACCAAGTTCTAATTGAGTTAAATATCTCAGGAAAGGATTCAATCGTTTGTGTACACATAAGAGTATAGAAACTAATGCCTATGAAGCACTCTTAGTTTATAGATTGTAATTTTTTTACTTGCCTAGTTGTTTGCCCCCTTTAAGGTAAATGCTGTAATTTAAGACTCTAAGAGGCTTTTTTAAAGCAAGAATAATCAAGGTACAGTATCATAACCTTTCTTTGTCACCTGAAGTTACTTATTTTGATTTTAGTGTGATTTCTAAAAATCTTTTAAAGAAAAGGCCCATGATTTTTACATTATTCATAGAACAAAGTTTAAATGTTCCAAGAGATCAGCACACAAAGAGACTGAAGTGACTGCCCATCTGATAGTCTATGTTGATTCCCATTTGCACCATATTTTGGAGTAGAACCAAAATAGCCTGACTCCAAGTATAAAGCTTCTTTTGGGAGAACATATGACTTGTGAAGTCTTCAGGTTCACTTTCAACTGACAATAATACAAACATGCATTAGTGAAAATACACACCAAATTAATCTCTTCTGCATTGAAATCCTCAGCCAAGAAAGCAGTCCTGGTTAAAACTTCATGGCGCTTGGTTTCATGAATCTGATCCAGTTTAGTCCCTATTACCAAGAGTGGGATTTGGTTCTCAGCAAACTGTTCCTGGTCATACTCCCTGTGATAAATAATGAAGAGGTGAATAGAATTTACCTTTCTGATATAGATGTATAATATTTAAATGCAACTAGCTTACACCATTTTACTGATCATTCACTGACTCTTGCTCACCTACCACCTATAAACCTATTTTTCTTCTAATTTCTTCCATCTACTTTAACAATCCAACCTCACCATCTACAGAGTTCCAACTACTTATATAACTACTCAAAATGTGCCCCCGTGAGTCTTTATAGACTACTTGAATAACTGAGTGCCCACCAGGTATACCAAGGTAGGTTGAGTTGACTTCTCCCAAAGCTCTATCTTCTAAGGCTCAGGAATTGTTCTGTATAGATGCAGAGAGTGGATTCAAACCTCAGTGTAAAGAAAACCCTGGAAACTAGGATGGCACTTAAGCCTTGTGTCAGAGGGGAAAATGACAAGCTACTGGGTATCTGCAAGGCTATAAATGAACTCTATACTACCATATATATTTCTGTCTATGAATTACAATGAAAAATAGATTGTTCAAGGAAAACAGGAAATAGGGATGCTAAAGGCCAAAATAAATCAACCATAAGATGGTTTCAATACATGGAAAGGGAAGAAACAGTTAAACCACAAAATGAATAGTGAAAGGAAAGAATTGAATACCAAATAGTTGTTTGTCCTGGTACGAGAGCTGTGGGAGAGAGAGGATAGGGAAACCGAGGACAAGCAATACAAATCCCTTAGGGTCACTGTATAACCTTGGGCTAGTTACCTCTCTTTGTCGGTACAGTAACAATTGTGCCAGCATTACAATTCTTTTTTTCTATTTCTACCCAAAGGATAGAGTGGTATTCCTTCTATAACTAAAAGGAACATAGAGCCCAACATTGTTGAATTAATTTAAATTCTATTCACAAATGAGAAATAAAAGGGTTGGATTTTTGACATGTTATAAGCTCAATTTACAATGGTCAGCAAAATCTGGTTTCAAACACCTGATGACAGTAAATCAATATTGCACAATCCAATCAATACAACCCAGTTGAGCATAGCTGTTTTTCTTCCTTTGATATTGTTTTCCTTTCTCTTTGAATAATCTAAATTAGGGGGGGTGTGTACAAAATTATTAATTTTTTTTGCCTTTCACAATAATCTTGCAGAACCTCAGTTACTATTCAGCCTTGCAGAATAATTGTTTTGAACTATTAACTCCCATTTCATAAAAATATTATCATTATATTTATTGCATCAAAGCCAATAATAGCTTGAATTCAAGGCCTTTGATTCTTTTTGCCAATATTGTCCTTGATTTAGGAGAAATTGTCTAAAACTAAAATCTGCTTTATTAGATAATAAAGCATTGAGAGTGTCCTCCGTTAGGACTATTTTCTTTTCCTATCCTCATGAAGTATGGCTCACATTCAAATTTTTGTATATAGTTCATCCAATATCATCTTTGATACACATATATCTCTGCCCCTTGTAGTCTTGCATAATCTCTTGCAAATCAACATATATTACATATATAATATAACATATGCTGCACATGTGTTATACATTAACATATGTTATTATGTATGTATCATAACACACATGTTGAAATATACATATAATTTGTTCTTATATTTTTTTAGCTTCCATTTTTTCTTTTATTTTCTTTTTATAAACATGAGCTTATAACATGTCAAAAATCCAAACCTTTTATTTCTCATTTGTGAATAGAATTTAAATTAATTCAACAATGTTGGGCTCTATGTTCCTTTTAGTTATAGAAGGAATACCACTCTATCCTTTGGGTAGAAATAGAAAAAAAGAATTGTAATGCTGGCACAATTGTTACTGTACCGACAAAGAGAGGTAACTAGCCCAAGGTTATACAGTGACCCTAAGGGATTTGTATTGCTTGTCCTCGGTTTCCCTATCCTCTCTCTCCCACAGCTCTCGTACCAGGACAAACAACTATTTGGTATTCAATTCTTTCCTTTCACTATTCATTTTGTGGTTTAACTGTTTCTTCCCTTTCCATGTATTGAAACCATCTTATGGTTGATTTATTTTGGCCTTTAGCATCCCTATTTCCTGTTTTCCTTGAACAATCTATTTTTCATTGTAATTCATAGACAGAAATATATATGGTAGTATAGAGTTCATTTATAGCCTTGCAGATACCCAGTAGCTTGTCATTTTCCCCTCTGACACAAGGCTTAAGTGCCATCCTAGTTTCCAGGGTTTTCTTTACACTGAGGTTTGAATCCACTCTCTGCATCTATACAGAACAATTCCTGAGCCTTAGAAGATAGAGCTTTGGGAGAAGTCAACTCAACCTACCTTGGTATACCTGGTGGGCACTCAGTTATTCAAGTAGTCTATAAAGACTCACGGGGGCACATTTTGAGTAGTTATATAAGTAGTTGGAACTCTGTAGATGGTGAGGTTGGATTGTTAAAGTAGATGGAAGAAATTAGAAGAAAAATAGGTTTATAGGTGGTAGGTGAGCAAGAGTCAGTGAATGATCAGTAAAATGGTGTAAGCTAGTTGCATTTAAATATTATACATCTATATCAGAAAGGTAAATTCTATTCACCTCTTCATTATTTATCACAGGGAGTATGACCAGGAACAGTTTGCTGAGAACCAAATCCCACTCTTGGTAATAGGGACTAAACTGGATCAGATTCATGAAACCAAGCGCCATGAAGTTTTAACCAGGACTGCTTTCTTGGCTGAGGATTTCAATGCAGAAGAGATTAATTTGGTGTGTATTTTCACTAATGCATGTTTGTATTATTGTCAGTTGAAAGTGAACCTGAAGACTTCACAAGTCATATGTTCTCCCAAAAGAAGCTTTATACTTGGAGTCAGGCTATTTTGGTTCTACTCCAAAATATGGTGCAAATGGGAATCAACATAGACTATCAGATGGGCAGTCACTTCAGTCTCTTTGTGTGCTGATCTCTTGGAACATTTAAACTTTGTTCTATGAATAATGTAAAAATCATGGGCCTTTTCTTTAAAAGATTTTTAGAAATCACACTAAAATCAAAATAAGTAACTTCAGGTGACAAAGAAAGGTTATGATACTGTACCTTGATTATTCTTGCTTTAAAAAAGCCTCTTAGAGTCTTAAATTACAGCATTTACCTTAAAGGGGGCAAACAACTAGGCAAGTAAAAAAATTACAATCTATAAACTAAGAGTGCTTCATAGGCATTAGTTTCTATACTCTTATGTGTACACAAACGATTGAATCCTTTCCTGAGATATTTAACTCAATTAGAACTTGGTGCTAAAAAGGCTAAGAAAAGTCATCATATAAACTAGTTGGTGTTGCCCAGAGAAAGATATGTCATTGCTCACAAGTATGATTTGTACAGCATACATGGCGCACTGGCATTCAGACATGTGGTGGTCATAGAGGTTTAATAATATCAGTTGCTAACATTTATTATTTACATGCCGAGCACTGTTCTGCTTACTTATATACATTATCTCTCATGCACTCTCTTCATATCATCTCCTTAAAGTAGGCATTATTATTATCCCCATTTTAAAGATGAAGACTAGTATCAGAGAGAGGTAACTAAGCCATAGTTACCTAGTCAAAGCAGGCACTCCGACTTCAGAGCCTGTGCTGTACAATTAACCCTATTTCCACTTAATTTTCCTACAACTAACATTTAGAATCTTGGAAAGAACTCTTAGAAATTACCTAGATTAACAATTACCCAAACCTGACTGCATATTCATACTACCAACAAACGGTACCTGTGAAAAATTTTTAATAACTGCCCCATAGCAGAGCTTTTTATTCATAAGGTCTGGCAGGAGGACCAGGACTCTAGTTTAACAAATGACTCGGGTGATTCTAATGCCCTTACTCTGAGAGTCAACATTTGTGAACACTGCTTTGGTTCAAACACCTCTACCCCCATAATTGAGTCAGCTTCTGTTACATTCTAGTTGGCAGTTAAGGTACCTTATTTCTCTCAACTGCCACCATGGAATATTCAATGTCAGTGCCCTTGGTGGTCAGCACTGGACCATAGGTTCCAGAAGATTCCTGCTCTTTAGAATATATAATCTATATATATAAAAGCCTAAGTGACCGTTATGACCGGTTGACCGGAACGACCAGTTGCTATGATACGCACTGACCTCCAGGGGGCAGACGTTCAACATAGGAGCTGCCCCCTGGTGGTCAGTACACTCGCACAGCAAGAGCGCCACTCAGCCAGAAGCCAGGCTCACTACTGGCAAGCACAGCTGTGGTGGCAGGAGCCTCTTCCGCCTCCACGGCAGTGCTACGCAACTGCAGGGCGCTGAGCCCAGACTCTGGCTGCCTGCCCCTTCGGCACTGCTACATCCCTTGGGGGATGTCAGACTGCTGGTTTCAGCCCAATACCCTCAGGTCAGTCCGACATCCTCCAAGGGGTCCCGGATTAAGAGAGGGCACAGGCCAGGCTAAGAGACCCCACCCGTGTATGAATCCGTGCTCCGGGCCTCTAATATAATATACAATGCTGAGGTTACTTCCTTTTAAAATTATTTCCAAAGTGAAATTTACCATTACATGTACTTAATTTGTTCCATTAATTGCTTTCAATGTGTTTTGGGACGTATCTGTTTATAGTGGTTAAATGTATGATTTCCTACTTTATTTGCAAAGTCAGGACCAATTGTTAACAAGATGTAAAGGTACTCTTGGTGATACTTTGGCACACATAGTCTCCACAGAGTTCACATACAACATACTTTTGGCCTTCTGTCTGTGTATGGCCTTGAGGACAGCAGGAGCAACAAGGGGGTCTTGAGTATACAGGGAACTAAAAATGAGGAAAATTGGTTAAGAATTTCAAAAAGAGATAATAAAAAAGACTAGCAAGTAAATATAAAGCCTCAAATAATAAACTAGTATAACAATATTAGTGCTAGCATCTTTAGTTACTGTATGTATACATCAAAGAAGGAATCAGTTGTCATCTTGTACTTGAAAAAGGTCAAAGTGTTTAAATTCTAAATAGGGAGATTACTTATTTTTTTCAAATCCTGTTAGGCTTATTGTGTCTAGTACAATTTTTTTCTCTGTTATGTGTTTATTTCAAAATGGTCATATTAAAGCATCTTCCCTGGTTATTATTTCTTTCTCAAGCTTAGACAAGCTATTTAGAGCTATTTTCAGATTCTTGTAGCCTTAAAATTCTTTTTTTTTTTTAGCCTTAAAATTCTTATCCTAAAATCATAGAATTTCTCTAGCTTGGTCAAGCTTAAATTGTGCAGCCTTAGAATTAAGTTTTTGGGAGGTTTTATTTATTTGTTTGCTACTTGGTTTAGATTTTGTATTTAGTACTGCAGCTCTATTTGAAATGATCTTCGAAATCTTTTAACATTCTGATGTCTATGTAATCAGTATCCATTTTGTAAAACATCTAACACAGGTCCATCTAAGGTTGTCTCTTATATGTCCCAACTGCTATGTAAATGTGTTCAAACATTATTTCAAATATAATAGTTTGCATAATAATATTTCAGCTTATTTAATCTATATGTGGAATTATCTTAACTAATAAAAGCATAATATTGAAATTAACCATTTCTCCAGGATGGGGTAAGCCACGCCCACCAGCCAATCAGAGCAGCTGTATGCAAATTAGCCCAGCCAACATGGAGGCCGCCACTCATGGACCTGAGTAAACGGCAGCTTCCCTTGCAGCAGGAGTGAAAGTGAAACTGCGCCCGCTCCACTTAAACTGGCTCTAGCGAAACACAAGTTTGAAACAAAATAACAATCATAGAATCCTTGGGAGCTGAAGGAAACAGCAGGCCTAAGAGTAACATTGTCTCATTATAGACACCACGAAGTGAAGAGAGAGGAGGCTTCATTAGCCGGCTTAAAGGAACAGTGTATCAATTATAGAAGATAAACAAACCCTAGAAACCTGTGTCCAGCCAGCCTTGCTGGGACATTGGGTCATTGGGAGCTGTGGGCAGCCTTAAACCCTGAAAGCGCCAATCAGCCCGTCACCCATGCTGGCCACAACCCAATGGGGTGAAGGACGTTCCTGGGAGGCTTGGCCAGCCTGGAGACAGCCATCAGCCCATCACCCAGGCTGGTCAGGCACCCCAGCAGGTGGACATCCCCAAAGGGGTCCCAGACTGTGAGAGGGCACAGGCCAGGCTGAGGGACCTCCCGAGTGCACAGAGTGGCTGCAGGGCGGAACAGCGCAGGACCCAGGACCGCTGAGTGGGAAAGAGGCGGCAGGGTTGGCGGCCTGCTTGGCAGCTGCCCAGGCCCTTTGCGGGGCACTGGGGAGCAGGAAAGAGGCGGCGGGGGTCGGGGGCCTGCTTGGTGGCTTCCCAGGCCCTTTGCGGGGCATTGGGAAGTGGGAAAGAGGTAGCGGAGGCTTCTTGGCCTGCTTAGCGGCTGCCCAGGCCCTTTGCGGGGCACCGGGGAGCAGGAAAGCAAGGCTGAAGTGGCCAGGGTCCTGCTTGGCAGCTCCCCAGACCCCTTGGCGGTACCAGGGAGTGGGAAAGGAAGGCAGCAGGGGACGGGTGAGTGGGAAAGGGTCGGCGGCCTGCTTGGCGGCTCCCCAGGCCCTTTGGGGGACACTGGAGAGCGGGAAAGCAAGCT
>PVJC01054050.1:0-10654 GCA_004026665.1 Murina feae | reverse complement strand
GGAGTGGACTGACAATTTTCGGGGGTTAAGGGTGTTGGGGATGTGTGAAGAGACTGGACAATAATTGTACACCTATGGATGAGGACAATGGGGGGGCAAGGTCAGAGGTTGGGGTGGGAATTGGGAGGAGGGGAGCTATGGGGGAAAAAAGAGGAACAACTGTAATAATCTGAACAATAAAGATAAATTAAAAAAAAAGAGAGAACACATTATAGAACCCGAGGAAGGAGAAGTAGACAAGGAGAGTTATTTTTCTCAACCACTTTGCCCAACTTATTTTTAAACATATATTTTTATTGATTTTAGAGACAAAGGGAGAGGGAAAGAGAGATAGGAACATCGATGCTGAGAATCACTGATTGGCTGCCTCCTACACTCCCGCTACTGGGGATTGAGCCAGCTTCCATCCACTGAGCCATGCCAGCTGGGCTACCAAACTTATTTTTGATAATTCCATTTATCTCCTCTATATGCCAGAGCTCTGTGGGTGATACGTATTTGGAAATCTTGAGTGCCTTACAGTCTATTTTGTAAGATGTGCATCCAGATTCCTATCAACAATACAAGGTGATTTTATTTTATATACTTTTTTTTTTTACTGATTTCAGAGAGGAAGGGAGAGGGAGAGATACAAACATCAATATTGAGAGAAAATCATTGATCAGCTGTCTCCTGTGTGCTCCCTGCTGGGTATTAAGCCCGCAACCCAGGCATGTACTCTGACCAAGAATTGAACCGTGACCTCTTGGTTCATAGGTCAGTGCTCAACCACTGAGCCACACTGGCTGGGCTAAAAGGTGATTTTAAATAAAGGCATCAATTGTCTTGGAAATAAACTTGTTGACAGTGATCATGCAAGCCTTTGCTTGTGAACATGAATGAGTATGATTTTACCCATTTGAAAAAGTCCATTCGGTCAGAACCCTTTACCTTGTATAAAATTCATCTCAAAGAAATGAGCTCCTCCCTTTGCTGTCATCTTCCTCCACATTGTGGACACTATGAACAGGCCAGCTCTTATAATACTAAGAAGGTAATTTTAAAAACATGAAGCATACCAATTATATTTGATTATTTTTAGCATTCCTTCTTGAATACTTCTTTATTAGAGAGCAAATTTTTTATGTATTCTAGCAGCTGTCTGGGAAATGCCAGGGTGATTTCAGTGTAAAATACACCTTGATAGTTTTATTGTCCTGAATGTAGGGCCTGATTTAGAGAAGAGAACCTAAAGAAAGTGTTGGCAGGAAATAGCCTGAGTCTTGGCTGTCTCATTAATAACAGAACTCTATCTAATAACATTGTCATTAAGAATTTTAACTTCTCTAGAAGTGAGGAAGCATACTGTCTTGTATCATGACCTAAGAGCACAACGTGAGTGAGCCAGCACAAAATAAAATAAAAATTAACGTGTTTCCTGCAAAGTAAACGTTCACAGTCAGGTTGGATAAGGACCTTAACACTTCTGTAAGGGAAAAACAAAGGAAACAAAAAATAACATTTCTTCATGTTAAGTGCAGAATGTATACTCAAAGACCACTTCTTCGTAAGAGTGGCCAACATTATTTAAAGCTTGATGCCTCTTAAAATAAAAGTAACCTGAAGATGCACTTCTGGAATGACAGAGGAAGGACATCTGAAAATCCACTCCTCCATGAAAGCAAGAACACTGGCATGACGTCAAACTCAATTTTCCCAGAAGTCTAGAAATTAACCCAAACTTTTAAAGTCTAAGGAGCACTTATTTAAGAAAAATGGTTGAATCTCAGTAGAAACAGCAAGCTCTTAGCATTTCGGCTGGCTTTTTTCCCATCCTCCTCTCCCAAACTCTAGTAGCCTTCAAATCCAGTTGTCTCAGGACTATAGAACTGAAAAACAGAAGCCTAGTAGCCACTAGAGGGGGCAGAGTGGGTGTGGAATTCCTCCAAAAACTCTATCCCTAGAGAAATGTCACTGATTTGTCTGGCAGCTCCTAGTAAGAGCCCCACCCCATTCATAGAGCTAGTCTTATTGACTGACTTAGAGCTCACACAGTGAGAAGCCCCATCCCTAGGTGTTTGTCCAAACAATCATCAGCAAACTGTTAGACATCCCAACTCCCTGAGGCAGGAAAACCAATTGAGACAAACCAGAAGCTGGCCAAAAATACTTAAATATTAGAAAGGACATGTAGATAAAAAGCTTTGAAAAGCTCTAACATTCCCAGGGGTCTAGAAATCCACGTGTTTGCAAAATTGTAAACCCAGAACCCAGAAAACACATGAAAAGGCCCAATCTCTCAATTCGAATAACCTTAAGGCCTGGGTGAAGCAGGAAATGAGGGATAAGGGAGAGTAAACTTTCAGAGCTTTGAAGGCTTGCCTAAACCAATACACAGAATCCCTTGGCAAAGAGTGGAAGACATTTAAGGAAATCTCTGTCCACTCATTACCTGACCACTAAACTAAATGGCAGAAATGACAGTGACCACACATGACAAAGAAAACAGGCTTTACAGATTTAGTCCTTGAACGTCAATCAACAAATAAACAAGAACAAATATAAGCCTTGGGAGTATCTAATTTCCAAAGATGCCATATTATGTCATTTAAAATTACCAGTTTTTACACTGTTCCCCAACACGATAAGACATGCAAAGAAATGGGAGCGTATGGCCTGTATAAGGAGAAAAAAAGCGGTCAACAGATATTGTCCCTTAGGTTGAACTTATTAGACAGTTTTTAAATCATCTATTATAAAAATGAACTAGAGGCAACTATGTCTAAAGGAGTCAGGGAAAATATAAAAATGATGTCTAACCAAAAGGAGAATATCAATAAAGAGATATAAATTTTTGTTGTTGTTGTTAATCCTGTCCTGAGGACATTTTTTTCTATTGCATTTCAGAGAGAGTGGAAGGGAGGGAGAAAGAGAGGGAGCGAGAGAGGGAGAGGGAGAGAGAGAGGGAGAAGGAGAGGGGGGGGAGAGAGAGAGAGAGAGAGAGAGAGAGAGAGAGAGAGAGAGAAACATAATGTGAGAAAGACATATGAATTGGTTGCCTCCCACACGTGCCCCACCCCCCAACAGGGAAGAGGAGTGAATCTGCAACCCAGATACATTCCCTTGATTGGGAATTGAACCCATGACCCTTTGGTGTGTGGGCCTACACTCTAAAACCACTAAGAAACACCAGCTAGGATGAGATATAAATTATTTTTTAAAAAATCAAATAGAAAATCTGGAGTATAATAATTAAACTTAAAAATTTACTAGAACTTCAACCTGATATTTAAAAAATACTAATCACAATGGTAAGAAACTGGGAGCTTTCCCACTAAGATCAGGTACAAGGCAAGGTTTTTGTCTTTCCCACTCCCCTTCAACTTCATACTAGAAGTTCCAGATAATGCAATAAAATAAGGAAAGGACATAAAAAATATTCAGTTTGGGAAGGGAGAAATAAAATCATCTTTGTTCATAGGTGACTTGTTCTTCTATGTAGAAAATGCAAAAAATTTGACAAAAAATTTCCTGGAAATAATAAGTGATTATTGCAAGATTGCAGGATACAGATTAACAAACAAAATTCAATTTCCACCCTAGCCAGTTTGGCTCTTGGATAGTGCGTGGACCTGTGTGTTGTGGATCATCGTTCGCGAGATTAAGACCACTGACTCCAATTAGGTCTTAAGCAGTAAGCAAGGATTTATTGAGTGAGCTGGCCAGCTGGCTGCAGCGCCAGGCACCACCGAAATGAGGACTGACACTACAACCCCAACCAGATGCAGAAGCAAGCTTTTATTCACAAAAACCACAAAAAAGTGATGCACCAAGTTTGTTGCTCTATTTCTCACAGACTTATAAGTTTTGGCTGGAGCATGACTATTTCTTATCTCTAGCAGTAGCAGTTAAGTCCTACTGAGCTGCAAACAAGCTGGAGCAAGTTGACTTTTACATTCCCTACTGGTCTTTACTGGAATCAAATCCTTGATTCAGCGTCCTCCTCTAAGATATGAAATCGAGGAGGCATTTGCCCTGAATAGTTTCTACGTAGCAGGATGGTGGTGTATCCAATGCCTCTTCCCGGCAACCTTGACTGTGGTTGGGTGCTCAAGATCACCTGGAACGGGCCATCTCAGCGGGGCTCCAGGCTACCAGGGTCGTGGCGCTTCACCCAGACCAGGTCCCCTGGAACATAGATGGGATGAGCCACAGGTGACTGCTTCTGGTCCTCTTTGTGTGCTGCCTGCACCACCCGGTGGACTGATGTAGAACAGTTATGGAGTGCCTGTAAGGATTCAAGCAAATTACGGGTAGACAATTGGGCAAGCTCCTCTTCCCATAAGTGGGGAAGGAGGAGTGGCGTTCTGCCAAACATGATTTAGTTCTTTGGGGGTATGGCCAAGAGTAACTCAAGGAGCCCTACTGGTCTTAGGGCAGCCTGCTGGGCTGCTTCACCTGCAACCTAGTTCCCTCTTGCTTCTGGGGAGTCCCCTTGTCTTACATACATAGAGGTGGAAAGACTTAGTTACATCTGGTAGTGCTAGTTGGCCTATCATCCTTGCTCTGCTCATGTCTATCTAACTGCCTACTATATTACTTCAAGGATCCTGGCTCTGAATTCTTTCAGGAAAAATGGCCGATGGATTTATCTTCTGTAGCTGCTTCATGCTAAGGAGGGACAGAAGTTTCTCTCAGAGTCAAGAGATCCTTGCTGTCTGTCAGAGGGACTATGAGGCCCGGGCACAGAAGGAGGTGGGGTTGTGACCTGGAGGAGACAAACTATAACAAATGGTCTGGTGGAAGGGAAAGAAAACATTTCAGTTTTAATAACCTCTATTGAAATAGAGTTTTTCTTCTTAAAATTACCCCTCTGTTTATTAAAAGAGCCAATCAAGACCACTTTATCTATTGTATTTAATTTGGCCTGATTGTTTGCATAAATACAAGAGTGGTAACTGACTACCTTTGCTGGAATTTCATGATTGAATCCTAATGTGCCCCATAGGGCCAGGAAGCAAAGCCAATCCAGCCACCATCAGGCCTGCCTGTAGTACCTGCTGAATTAGGTGAATTCCTCACCTGCAGTAGCTCTACCCGGGCCCATTGTCCTTGCTTTCAGGCCCTTCTCAGCATCCCTCTTAATCACAGCCCAGAGTGTGTGGGGGTCCCACAGGGACGCAGAGGCGCCCTTATTGTTCTCCTTCTACTCTGACCAACCACTAGCGATGGTAGGGTATAGGCCTGACGCTCCAGCACCAGCTATTTTCAGGGCTACCAAGCAAGATATCAGGCTTTCTCCTTGGCACTCTTATTGGCTTTAAGTCTTCAGAGCTCAGACAGGGCTCTTTAAAACATAATACTCCAGTAAAAGTTTTCAGTCAATAAAACTACTTTTGGAAACCAGTCTTATTGAATTTATGCAAGGAAATGTATTGCCAAATTTCGGAGGAATTGTATAAGGAGAAAAATATGCTGACCTGCTTTAAGATCTGATTTTCCTTGCCAGGTTTTTTACTCTCCAGAGTTATAACAAAACAGTAACTGTTGGATTTCTTTTATCAGTCCCCCCTAAGTCCTTTGGCATAACTATTTACCCTCTGTTTAGGGAGGCAGAATGTAAATTATTTACTCTTATTGGCTTACTAGCCTGTATCATTTCCTTAACTTCCTTGCAACATTTCTCTTCTCCTTCTTATCAAATACACAACCTTTATAAATTTTACAGTTTCAAATTAGCTTTCAAACCATCTTTCTATATCCTTTAAAAATGCATAACCATGCCTCAGACCTTCTACTCAGTAATTCCTTATTTGTACAAACCTCAATCCTTCAGTGATTACTATAAAGTAAACAGCCAGCATTTCTTAGAGTATTGGAAGGGTTAAAGAGAACAAAATAGGACAGAGAAAAATTTACTGTGCTTAGTAGCAGCTTGTGGCCTTGAGTTCCTTGATTCAGATAAATAAAAATCAACAAAACCTATCTCTCCCTGCCGACGCCCCCCTCCTCCGTTTCTGCATTAACCATTTACTCTGTCCTTAGCTGCTTTCCCTCTTAAGATTTTTCCTTCTTTACTCTAAGCCCTAGAGGCTCAAATCCTTCTCCTCCTTTCTATTCCTGATCTCTCTGACCATCCCCTTGCCCCCAGCCTAGGGCATCTCCATCTTAGAGAGCCTACTATCCTATCTAGGAAATCCTACCACCACTACCCAATCTTACACCCGCTCCGGAGCAGTTTTCAGCTCTCTTCCTCCTCCAGTCAGAGCGGATGCTGTCCCCAACAGAGACCTATTGTAAATCAAAAGCATTAACATCATATCCGTAGTCTCCAGCTCTCTTCTTGAAGTCCTGAAAATTCTTAAGAAAACATTGCAGCGGGGAGCACATAGAAGCAGACAACCCTTGTCCTATTTTGACAACACACACCAAGACAACAAAAACCAAGACAACAAAGACCAGACAGACAAACACCAAGACAGGCACATCCTGTGCAACCGAAAGTCACACTAGCCAGATGCCATGACCACCATTGTGGTCACCAGCTGGAGTCGGGAGGTAGTGCTGCATCCAGCCCTCCACTTGACTCCCCACTGAGGCGCCTCCAGTCCTTACCTCCTGCAGGATTTTTCAATAAGTCCTTGCGTCTTGCCCAGGGGTGGATGGGGGAGAGCCTCCTACCCTAGATAGGGGGTCTCTCTCACCCCTGCCAGGGGAGAGCTTCCTGTCCTAGATAGGGGGTCCTTCTCACCCCTGCTGGGGGAGAGCCTCCTGCCCCAGATAGGAGGTCCCTCTCACCCCTGCTGGGTATCTCTCTGGCGCCTCCAAATGTTGTGGAGGCAACATTCTCGAGATTAAGACCACTGACTCCAATTAGGTCTTAAGCAGCAAGCGAGGATTTATTGAGTGAGCTGGCCAGCTGGCTGCAACGCCAGGCCCCACCGAAGTGAGGACTGACACTACAAGCCCAACCAGATGCAGAAGCAAGCTTTTATTCACAAAAACTACAAAAAAGTGACGCACAAAGTTTGTTGCTCTATTTCTCACAGACTCATAAGTTTTGGCTAGAGCAAGACTATTTCTTATCTCTAGCAGTCCTACTGCGCTGCAAACGAGCTGGGGCAAGCTGACCTTTACACTGTGGACTGGGGTGGGGGTGGGGCTCCCAGGTTCAATTCTGGTCAAAGGCACATGCCCAGGTTGCGGGCTCGATCTCCAGTGGGGAGTGTGCAGGAGGCAGCCAATCAATGATTCTCTCTCAACATTGATGTTTTTATATCTCTCTCCCTCTTCCTTCCTCTCTGAAATTAATAAAAATATACATTTTTTAAAGTCAATTAATTGCCTTTCCATATACTAGCAACAAACAAGTGGAATTTGAAATAAAAAACACAAAAACATTATCATTGACATTAGCATCCAGAAAAATGAAATATTTAGGTATAAACCTAACCAAATACTTACAAGATCTATATAAAGAAAACTACAAAACTCTGATGAACACCCCTAACCGGTTTGGTTCAGTGGATAATGCATCGGCCTGCAGACTCAAGGGTCCCAGGTTAGATTCTGGTCAAGGGCATGTACCTTGGTTGCGGGCATATCCCCAGTGGGGAGTGTGAAGGAGGCAGCTGATCGATATTTCTCTCTCATCGATGTTTCTAACTCTCTCCCTTCCTCTCTGTAAAAAATCAATAAAATATATTTTAAAAAATATATTTAAAATATATATTTTAAAAATATATTTAAAAAATACAAGGACTAAATAGAGACATAATTCATATTCATGAATAGGAAGATTCAATATTGTCATGATGGCAGTTATTCCCAATTTGATCTATAGATTCAAGTAATCTAATCAAAATTCCATTAAGTTATTGTGTAGATATTAACAAACTGATTCTACAGTTTATATGGAGAAAGAAAAGACTCAGAATAGCCAACAAAATATTGAAAGAGAAAAATAAAGTTGGAGAACTGATATTACCTGACTTCAAGACTTACTATAAAGACAGAGTCATCAAAATAGTGGGTATTGACCAAGAATAAACAAATAGATTAACAGGACAGAATGGAGAGCCCAAAGCAGACCCATATCAAAGAAAACTACACCTCAATATCCATTTTAAATAAAGGTATAACTCTCCTCCACAAAATACTAGTGAACTGAATTTAGCACCATGTCAAAGATATTACACTCCATAACCAAGTAAGAGTAACCTCGGGAATGCAAGTTGGTTTAACATCCAAAAGTTTATTTAATAAAATACCATATGACTAGAATGAAGGGCAAAACCCACATGATCATCTCAATTGATGCAGAAATATCATTTGACAAAATATAAAGTCCTTTCATAATAATAAAAAAGCAAAAACACAGCATAACAAACAATAAATAAGTTTGGAAGAAAAGGTAAATTTCCCAACTTTATAAAGAACATCTATGAAAAACCACTGTTAACATCACACTTAATGCCAAAAGGCTTTCCCCCTAAGATCAGGAATAAGACATGAACAGCCACTCTCATCATGTTTTATTTTTGTTTTGTTTTTTACTTTCATCATGTTTATTCAACATTTTACTGAAGGTTCTAGCTAGGGCTATTAGTCAAGAAAAAGAAATAGCCCTCGCTGGTTTGGATCAGTGGATAGAGTGTTGGCCCGCAGACCAAAGGGTCCCCGGTTCAATTTCAGTCAAGGGCACATTCCCTAGATTGTGGGCTCGATCCCCAGTGCGGGGCATGCAGGAGGCAGGCAATCAATGATTATCTCTCATCATTGATATTTCTATCTCTCTCTCCCTCTCCCTTCCTCTCTGAAATCAATAAAAATATACTTTAAGAAAAAGAAATAAAAGTCATCCAGATTGCAAACAAAACATAAAACTATTTCTATTCACAGATGGTATGACATTATATATAAAAAATCCTGAGGAACCTACAAAACATTGATTACTAGTAGGTGAATTCAGCAAATTTATAAGATACCAGATCTATATATAAAAATAAATTGGCCCACCCCGCTGGCATGGCTCAGAGGTTAAGCATCAACCAGGAGGTCACAGTTCAATTCCCAGTCAGGGCATGTACCCAGGTTGTGGGCTCAATCCCCAGTATGGGGTGTGCAGGAGGTAGCTGATCAATGATTCTCTCTCATCATTGATGTTTCTAACTCTCTCTCCATCTCCCTTTCTCTCTGAAATCAATAAAAAATATATTAAAACATAAAAATAAATAATTTGCCCCTAGCCAGTTGCTCAGTGGTTAGAGCACTGGCCCATGCACCAAAGGGTTTCAGGATTGATTCTCTGTCAAGGGAACAGGCCCTGGCTTGCAGGTTAGATCCCAGGCCCCTGGTCAGAGCCCTTGCATGAGCAACCAACCGATGTGTCTCTCTCACATCCATGTCTCTCTCTCTCCTTCTCTCTCCCTCCTTCCTTCTTTCCCTCCATCCATTCCACTTTCTGTAAAATTAGTGGGAAAAATATCTTCCAATGAGTATTAACAAAAAAATTGTATTTCTGTACACTATCAATGAACAATACAACAATGAACTTAAGATTAGAATTCCATTCACAATAGTATAAAAAAGAACAAAACACATTGCAATACATGTAAGTAACTAAAAGACTGTACAATGAAAACTACACAACATTGTTGAAAGAAATTAAAAAGCTAATAAATGGAAAGACATTCCATATTCATCAATCAGAAGACACTTTTGTTAAAGGGCACTTCTCCCCAAGTTGCTCTATAGATTCAAATCAATCCTTACCAAAATTCCAGCTGACTTTTTTTGAGAAATAGATGATATGAACCTAAAATCTATATAGACATGCCCATATTAGCTCAAACAATCTCAAGAAAACATCAAATTGGAGAACTCACACTTTCCTATTTCAAAACTTACTATAAAACTGCAATAACCAGGAGAGTGTGGTAGTCGCACAAGGACAGATGTCACATCAATGGAATAGAACTTATAGAGTCCAGGTTTCTGACAATGGTGGCAAGACAATTCGATGGAATAAATGACAACTCAAAGAATAGCATTTTCAAAATAGGATGCTGGCACATATCTGGATATTCACATGCAAAAAACAAATTACATTTGGCCCTTATTTTACTCTATCTATAAAATTTAACTCAAAGTGAATCAAAGACCTGATCACAAAGAGCTAAAACCATTAAAACTCCTTAAGAAAGCACAGGGAAAGAGCTTTATGACATTGTATTAGGCAATGACTTCTTGGATAGAAGAACAAAAGCATAGGCAACAGAAGAAAAAAAGAGCTAAATTGAATTCCATCAAAATGAAAAACTTCTGTGCATCAGTGAGCAATTAAAGTGAAAAGGCAACCTATAGAACAGGATAAAATATTTGCAAATCATATATTTAACAAGGAGCTAATCCTTCAACTCAATAACAACAAAAAAAAACCCCCATATAACCTGATTTTAAAATGGGAAAAGGACTTGAAAATGAAGTCCAAAGAAGATGTACAAATCCTATATAATAAAGAGGTGATATGCAAATTAATCCTCATGCCCTCACAAGATGGCTGCCTACGACCAGGCTCGCAGGAGGGTTAGTGAGGGACAACCAAACGACTGAACAAGCAGGCTGCATGGGGCAACCTGGTCGGCGGTAGGGGGGAGGCAGTTGGGGGTGATCA
>PVJC01054049.1:0-10508 GCA_004026665.1 Murina feae | reverse complement strand
AATCGGAGCTGAGCTGAGGGGCGCAGCTTCACTTTCGCTCCTGCCGCAATGGAAAGGGCTGTTTACTCAGGTCCGGGAGTGGCGGCCGCCATGTTGGCTGGGCTAATTTGCATACAGCTGCTCTGATTGGCTGGTGGGCGTGGCTTACCCTGTCTCGGAGAAACGGTTAATTTTAATATTTCGCTTTTATTAGTTTAGACTAGAGGCCCAGTGCATGATATTCGTGCATGGGGTGGGGGGCCCCTCAGCCTGGCCTGTGTCCTCTCACAGTCTGGGACCCCTCGGGGGATGTCCACCTGCCAGCATAGACTGGAGGGGCTCCTGCCACCGCCTCTGCGCTCACCAGCTGTGAGCCCTGCTTCTGGCAGAGGGCACTCCCCCTGTGGGAGCGTGCTGACCACCAGGGGGCAGCTCCTGCATTGAGCATCTACCCCCTGATGGTCAGTGCGCCTCATAGAGACTGGTCGTTCTGCAGTTCAGTCCATTTGCATATTAGGGTTTTATTATATAGGATTCCCTATATAATTAATAGCAAAATCATCTACTGAATTTCTGTAAGAGGAATTCCAGAGATCACTAGTTGAGGACAGTCCACCTAGCCTGTGCTGCTTGGCCGGCCTTTTTGTTTTTAATCAATTATGAGTCTGAATGCCTTAGGCAGGACACACATCTATGGGCTGCCTGGGCCCCACACTTTTCCCTGTCTTACACTTGGCTCCTTACACATTTATCTTACTTGTCTGGGTTCTGCCCGAATTTGCATCCCCTGAGAGATGAGAGTCTGGGTTACCTGAGGCCACAGATGGCCTTGTTTATCTTTGCAAGTCCTTCCAGTACAGCATAGACCTTGACCTAGAGTGCCTAAATAATAATGTCTCCATCTTCACCATGCATATATTACCAGGGCCCAACTCAGATAATTTTCTTTTTTTAAAAAAAATTTTGTTTTATTGCTTAAAGTATTACAACAAGTGTTAGATAGGTCTCCATTTTTTTCCCTTGACCTTCCTCCCTCCTCCCCTCCCCCCCAGTTTCTTGTATCCATGAGTATAATCATACTCATATGCATGCATGCAAGTCTTTCAATTGATCTCTTAACTCCTCCCCAACTCTCCCCAGCCTTCCAGCTGTAGATTGACAGTCCATTCAATGCTGTTCTGCCTCTATATCTGTTTATTTTCATCAATTTATAGTGGTCTTTATTATCTATAGATGAGTGAGGACATGTGGCATTTTTCTTTCATTGACTGGCTTATTTCACTTAGCATAATGCTCTCTAGTTCCATCCATGCTGCTGCAAATGGTAAGAATTCCTTCCTTTTTACAGCAGCATATATTCCATTGTGTAGATGTACCAGTTTTTTAATCCATTCATCTGCTGATGGGCACTTAGGTTGTTTCCAAATCTTAGCTACGGTAAATTGTGCTGCTATGAACATAGGGATGCATATATCCTTTCTGATTGGTGTTTCTGGTTTCTTGGGATATATTCCCAGAAGTGGGATTGCAGGGTCAAATGGGAGTTCCATTTTTAATTTTTTGAGGAGACTCCATACTGTCTTCCATAGTGGCTGCACCAGTTTGCATTGCCACCAGCAGTGCAGAAGGGTTCCTTTTTCTCCACATCCTCGCCAGCATCCATTGTTTGTTGATTTGTTGATGATAGCCATTCTGACAGGTGTGAGATGATACCTCATTGTTGTTTTGATTTGCATTTCTCGTATAATAAGTGACTTTGAGCATGTTTTCATATGTCTTTCTGCCTTCTATATGTCTTCTTTTGAAAAGTGTCTATTTAGGTCCATTGCCCATTTTTTGATTGGGTTGTTCATCTTCCTTTTGTTAAGTTGTATGAGTTCCTAGTAAACGTTGGATATTAAACCCTTATCTGTGATAACATTGGCAAATATGTTCTCCCATGCAGTGGGTTTTCTTGTTGTTTTGTTGATGGTTTCCTTTGTTGTGTAAAAGCTTTTTATTTTGATGTAGTCCCATTTGTTTATTTTCCCTTTAGCTTCTGTTGCCCTAGGAGCAGTATCAGTGAAGAAATTCCTTTGGCACATGTTTGTGATTTCGCTGCCTTTGTATTCCTCTAGTATTTTTATGGTTTCCCATCTTACGTTTAAGTCCTTTATCAATTTTGAGTTTATTTTTGTGTATGGTGTGAGTTGGTGATATAGTTTCATCTTTTTGCATGTATCTGTCCATTTTCCCCAGCACCATTTATTGAAGAGACTGTCTTGACTCCATTGTATGCTTTTGTCTTTTTTATCGAATATTAATTGGGCATAGTGGTTTGGGTCCATTTCTGGGTTCTCTATTCTATTCCATTGATCTATATGTCTGTTCTTGTGCCAGTACCAAGCTGTTTTGAGAACAGTGGCTTTGTAATACAGCTTGATATCTGGTAGTGCGATCCCACCTACTTTGTTCTTCTTTCTCAGGATTGCTGCAGCTATTCGAGGCCTTTTTTTTATTCCAGATGAATTTTTGGAATGTTCATTCTAGATCTGTGAAATATGCTGTTGGTATTTTAATGGGGATTGCATTGAATCTATAAATTGTTTTGGGAAGTATGGACATTTTGATGATATTGGTCCTACCAATCCATGAACACGGTATGTTCTTCCAACTGTTTATGTCTTCCTCTATCTCTTTTTTCAGTGTCCTGTGGTTTTTCGCATATAAGTCTTTTACCTCCTTAGTTAAGTTTATTCCTAGGTATCTTAATTTTTTTGGTGCAATGGTAAATGGGATTTTTTTTAAAACTTCCCTTTCTGTAAGTTCACTATTAGTGTAAAGAAGTGCCATAGATTTCTTGGCATTAATTTTATATCCTGCAACATTGCCAAATTCATTTATTAAGTCTAATAATTTTTTGATGGAGTCTTTAGGGTTTTCCATGTACAGTATCATGCCATCTGCAAATAAGGACAGTTTTACTTCTTTTCCAATTTGGATGTCTTTTATTTCTTCTTGTCTGATTGCAATGGCTAGTACTTTCAGTACTATGTTGAACAGGTGTGGTGAAAGGGGGCATCCCTGCCTTGTTCCTGTTCTTACGGGAAATGATTTTAGTTTATGTCCATTGAGTATGATGTTGGCGGTGGGTTTGTCATATATGGTTTTTATTATGTTGAAGAATGATCCTTCTATTTCCCCCCTTGCTGAGAGTTTTTATCAAGAAAGGGTGTTGGATTTTGTCAAATGCTTTCTCTGCATCAATTGATATGAATATGTGGTTTTTATCTCTCAACTTGTTTATGTGATATATCACATTTACTGATTTGTGGATATTGTACCATTCTTGCATCCCTGGGATAAATCCTACTCGGTCATGGTGTATGATCTTTCTGATGTATTGCTGGATCTGATTTCTAGGATTTTGTTGAGTATTTTGGCATCTATATTCATGAGGGATATTGGCCTGTAATTTTCTTTCATTGTGTTTTCTTTATCTGATTTTGGTATTAGGGTGATACTGGCTTCATAGAATGAGATGGGAAGTGTTCCTCCTTCTTGAATTTTTTGGAATAGTCTGAGGAGGATAGGTTTTAGTTCTTCCTTGAATGTTTTGTAGAACTCCCCTGTGAAGCCGTCTGGCCCTGGGCTTTTGTTTGCTGGAAGCTTTTTGATGATTGCTTCAATTTCTTCCATAATTATTGGTCTGTTGAGATTTTTAGAATCTTCCTGATTGAGTTTTGAAAGATTGTGTTTTTCTAGGAATATGTCCATTTCCTCCAGGTTGTCTAGTTTGTTGGAGTAGAGTTGTTCATAGTATTTTTTAACAATTAACAATCCTTTGTATTTCTGTGGGGTCTGTTGTTATTTCTCCTTTTTCATTTATGATTTTGTTTATTTGTGTCCTCTTTGCTTTTTGGTGAGCCTGGCTAGCGGTTCATCAATCTTGTTTATCCTTTCAAAGAACCAGCTCTTGGTTCATTGATCTTCTGTATTTTTTGTTATTGTTGTTCTCTATGTCATTTATTTCTGCTCTGATGTTTATTATCTCCTTCCTTCTGCTCACTCTGGGCCTTCTTTGCTGCTCTCCTTCTAATTTTTTGAGTTGTAGAATTAGATGATTTACTATCATTTTTTCTTGTTTTTTGAGGTAGGCCTGTAGAGCTATAAACTTTCCTCTCAGGACTGCTTTCGTTGTATCCCATAGGTTTTGGATTGTTGTGTTTTTATTGTCATTAGTTTCCAGAGTGTTTTTAATTTCTTCTTTGATCTCATTGGTAACCCAATCATTATTTAGTAGCATGCTATTCAGCTTCCAAGTGTTTGGGTTTTTTGGATTGTTTTTGTTGTAGTTTATTTCTAAATATTATCCCATTGTGATCTGAGAAGATGCTTGGTATAATTTCAATCTTCTTGAATTTAGGGAGACTTTTCTTGTGACCCAATATGTGGTCTATTTTTGAAAATGTCCCATGTGCACTTGAGAAGAATGTATATTCCGTGGCTTTGGGGTGAAATGTTCTGAAGATGTCAACTAAGTCCATCTGATCTAGTGAGTCATTTAGGATTGCTGTTTCTTTGCTGATTTTTTGCCCAGAGGATTTATTTAGTGATGTCAGTGGTGTGTTTAAATCTCCTACTATGATTGTATTGTTGTCGATCTCTTCCTTGATATCTTCTAGGATTTTTCTTATGTATTTGGGTGCTCCTGTATTGGGTGCATATATGTTTATCAGGGTTATATCCTCTTGTTGTATCAATCCTTTTAGTATTATGAAGTGGCCTTCCTTATCTCTTGTTATGGCCTTCACTTTGAGGTCTATTTTGTCAGATATAAGTATTGCTACCCCAGCTTTTTTTTCCTTTCCACCCTTCACTTTCAGTCTGTGTGAGTCTCTTGTTCTGAGGTGGGTCTCTTGTAGACAGCATATATATCTGTCATGTCTTTTTGTCCATTCAGCCACTCGATGTCTTTTGATTGGAGCATTTAGTCCATTTACATTTAAAGTTATTATTGAAAAGTACTTGTTTAAGGTCATTTCTATTTTGTCTGTGTTCTTTCTTACCTTTTTATTTCTTCTTTTTACAGCATTCCTTTTAGCATTTCTTGCACTGCTGGCTTGGTAGTGGTAAACTCTTTTAGCCTTTTTTTTTTTTTTTTTGTCAGTGAAGATCTTGATTTTCTTTTCAATTTTGATTGATAGTCTTGCTGGATAGAGTATTCTTAGATTCAGTCCTTTGCTTTGTAATACTTCGTATACTTCCTTCCATTCCCTTCTAGCTTAATGTGTTTCTGTTGAGAAATCATTTGATAATCTGATGGGAGATCCTTTGTATGTTACTCTCTGTCTCTCTCTTGCAGCCTTTAAGATTCTCTCTTTGTCTTGTACATTTGCCAACATTATTATGATATGTCTTGGTGTGGGTCTTTTGGGGTTCATCTTGCTGGAACTCTCTGTACTTGTGTAACTTTTTTCTTCCCCATTTCTGGGAAGTTTTCTGTCATTATTTCTTCAAATAGATGTTCTAATCCTTGCTGCTCTTCTTGTCCTTCTTGCAGCCCTATTATGCGAATGTTACTTCATTTCATATTGTCCCGAAGCTCCCTTAGGCTTTCCTCCTGCTTTTTAATTTTTTTTCTCCAGTTGCTGTTCAGATTGAGCTTGTTTCTCTACCTTATCTTCTAACTCACTAATTCGGTCCTCTGCTTCTTCTAGTCTACTGTTGAAACCTTCCATGGTGTTTTTGATTGTAGCTATATCACTTTTCATTCTTTCCTGATTCTTGCATAGGTTGTTGATTTTCTCATCCATCTGGTGAATGAATTGTACAACCATTACTCTGAATTCTTTTTCTGTCATATTGCATGCTTCAATTTCACTAATTTCTTTTATTGGCGACTCCTCATTTTCCTTCCTCTGGGGATTGTGTCTGTCTCCCCATTCTGACTCTCTCCAGCAGTTTCAAACGTGGAATTGTGTGGGCCTGGGCCGTGTGCAGTAGGAGCTTCTTACCACCCTAGTGTCACTGAAGAGCTCTGACAGTAAGATGTTTGGTTGTTGTCGGTTGATGGGAACCAGGCTCGCTCAGATTCAGTGTTGCCAGTGGTCAGTGTGGTCTTGTGTGTACACTTACAACCAGGGACCCGGCTTGCATCAAGCTGAAACAGAGATCCCCCTGGAGTGTGTTGAAAATCAGAACCCTCTAGTTTGTACCAGGAATCAGAGTTCCTCTATAATCCAGTATTGGCGTCTCTGTTGCTTTGCATGGCCTCACATTGAGAATCAGGGTCCCTGTGTGCACATGCACCAAGAATTGGAGCCACTGGCTCTTAGTGAATGCACTGGGAGTCAGGGATCCCAGGCACAAGTGGTAAGAAACAGAGTCAAGTCACTGGTGCTTGTTGCTGCTTCCTGCCCAGAGAATGGGGGTCCCAGAGCCCGTGCTGCGGGGAACAGACTTCCAGATTTCATCAGTTCCCAGGCTCAAATTCCTGCAGCCCCGCGCCTTGGGGAAAAGACACCCAGAGTCGCGCACTCCTAGGCTCAAAGCCCTGTGCTTCAAGAATCCGGATTCTCAGTGTTGCTGCATTCCTAGCACAAATTTCCTCAGCCCTGCGCTAGGTGGGGGGGGGGGGGGGGGGGGAACAGACTCCCAGATTCCATGAGTTCCCAGGCTGAAATTCCTACAGCCCCACACCTTGGGGAACAGACACCCAAAGTCAAAGCCCCATGCTGCTGTAGGGAAGAGATTCCGAAAGTTAGCGCGTTCCCCGACTCAAGATACTGTCCCAGCGCAGTGCTGTGGCTGAGCGGGGGGTGGAGCTATGCGATACTCTGGTGCTGCCTTCGAGCATGTAGGGAGGGGGAGCAGCTCTGTTACAGAGATCTGCCACCGGTGGGATGTCTGGATTCTTGGTGTTTGTGGGTCCGTAGCTGTGGTCGCAGGTCTCTGTCCCCAGTGGCTGCAGGGTCCTGGTTTGCATCTCAGACCAGACTGGGTGGCGCTGAGGTCAGGATCTAATCGTAAGCAGCTTTTTTTCCCCAATTTAGATAATTTTCAAATCTATTTCCTCATTTGTATCTTCACTCATTTTTTAAAGCCATTGACACTTCTCTCTGGGCCTATTATAGTCAAAACCTGGCTAGAATCCTTGATTCCAGTGTCTTTGCTGTCTAAGCAGATTTCTACAGCATAATTCAAAGATGATCACATAACGCCCCGTCCAAAAAACCTTCAGCTTCCCAGGGAATATACAGTAAGAACCAAGTTGGGGAGACTAAGGTAAGAGTCATTAGCTTTGAGACACAGTGACCTTGAGGGAAGCCTTCCTAACAGTCTTTGGTGTGGAATTCTAAGCCCTTCATCATGATTGCCATGTACTTACTTTTCTTGCCTCATTTCAGTTGTTCCTGCTGAGTTCCCTTCACTCTGCTCCCTATCCCCCATTATTCCCCAACATTCAGCTCTGATACAGGAGTGAGAGTCACTGCTGTCCTTCCCAGGTCTCTGATGATTCTTGAGTACTCGGCTCACCTGTGAAGTTCTTCCCTTTGAAGCCTTTCCTGGCTGCTCCAAACAATGACTATTTCTCCCCTGCACTCCTGTAGCATTTGGATAGACCTTTATTGCAGCATTTACTCATGTCACACACACCCATCTCAGTCATTCATTATACGTGAGCTCATCAAGAGCAGGGCCTCTGTTTCTGTTTTATTCACATTCATTTCCCCAAGCTCATAATAACTGCTCAATATATTTTTGTTGATTTAATTCAGTTTATTTTATTTTATTTTGGCATCTGACTCTAAGACCCAGTTCCAAGTGCTGGTAGGACCAGTTAGAGCTTTTGTGACTGTATATAAGTTTTTTGCTCCCTCCAAAGTTTTTCTCACTTATAAAATGGGACTAAAAATAGGCCCTGTCTCATGGGTTCACTGAAGGGATTAAGTGATATAATACAATTAGCAGTGTTTGTTTATTTGTTATTTTCTAATGTTTATTCAACTGCTTATCAATTGCTTGTCATCTATTTTCATACCTATTGTCCACCTTAACTCTCTTTAACTTTGCAATGTACTCTATTTTCCAGGAAAAGTGAACAGTTGTTCAGTCAATAAAGGCTGAAAAACAAATGAATGTTGAGATAGTTTATATCTTGAAAATTTGCATTCATTTTGGGTTGAATTAAATGACATTTTTGAACATTCAAGTATAAGTACAAAACCAAGGTAGTATTAACAAAGAATTCCATAGCTTTGGGGACATTGTGGAAAATTAGCTTTGAGTTTTAAAAATAGTTGTATAAAGGTTTGGCAAAAAAATTTTTTTAAAGTTGTACAAGTGGAAAAAAGGCAAGTCATCTGGGATCATGAAACAAAAATTATATTTAGTAGCATTTTCTACTTCTTTTCCCCCTATGATTAATACAATAAAACCTAACCTCTGAGGGCCATTATATATCAGGCACCATGATAGGTTGAGGGTTGCATTCTGGATTTTCATATCACATTTCAGGAAACTAGTGATGAGAAGTTGACATTAAGTAAGCATTCTGAAAAAAAGCTCTTTAAGTAAATAGTTTTTGAGAAGGCAAAAGAAGATATACTTCTGAAGAAATTATAGATATTTTAAAACAGAAACTATAATATTTAATGCTGGCTCCAATGAGCTCTCTCTAGCTAGCCCAAACTTGGTTACTGATGCTAGTAAACCACATAGTATTTGGATAAGGACTCCTTTATTTTGGTTAAGAAAAGATGCCAAGCTGGGCACTGTGATCTGGGAGTAGAAAGCCTGCCCCTGTCTGCTAAGCTCTAAGAGCTTATTATACTAGCTTTGGGCAACAGCAAGGTAATTACAACCCAACAAAGGCATGTGAAAAGTGGTGACTTACTGGAAAAAAAAGTCAAACACCTCAGGAAATTTTTTTTCAGTATTTAGATTGAACCCAAACAAACAAAAGTCAAACCAATAGTAAATAAAAACAAAACAAAGAAAAAAACACATCCATTCTCTTTTAGCACCTTCCCTTTACCACAGTATGTGCCAAAGGAAATTGACATGATTCTGTATCTTTGTTTTCCTCTAGTGCAGGATCTTTCAAACTACTGATAGTAACATGTAATAAGAAATACATTTTCTATCATAACTCAAGGCACACATAGATATTATAATCAATCAATCAGACTATTATTATCCTGATATATTTTATTAAAGTACTAGGGGCTAGGTGCACAAAAATTTGTGCACTCCGGAGGTCCCTCAGCCCAACCTGTGCCCTCTTGCAGTCTGGAACCGCTCAGGGGATGTCCACCTCCTGGTGTGCCTGGTCAGCCTGGGTGAGGGGCTGATGGCTGTTTGCAGGCTGGCCAAGCCCCCCAGTGGGATCCCTCACCCCATTGAGGTGTGGCCAGCCTGGATGACGGGCTGAGGGGCATTTTCAGGCTTCAGGCTGCCCATAGTCCCTTCAGGTTTTGGGTCCCTACTGGGGTACCTGGCCAGCCTGGGTGAGGGGCTGATGGATGACTGCAGGCTGGCCAAGACCCCAGTGGGGCCTCTCATCCCACTGGGGTGTGGCCAGCCAGGGTGATGGGCTGAGGGGCGTTTTCAGGCTTTCAGGTTGCCCACAGTCCCTTCAGGTTTTGGGTCCCTACTGGGGTACCTGGCCAGTCTTGGTGAGGGGCTGATGGCTGTTTGCAGACTGGCCAAGTCCCCCAGCGGAATCCCTCACCCCATTGTGGTGTGGCCAGCATGGGTGATGAGGTGAGAGGCATTTTCAGGCTTTCAGGCTGCCCACAACTCCTATTGACCCAATGTCCCAGCAAGGCTGGCTGGAAGCAGGTTTCTGGGGTTTATTTATCTTCTATAATTGATAAACTGTTCCTTTAAGCCGAGGCCTAGGCAGGTATGGAAGCCTCGTGTCTGCTTCAGCTCTGTGGCTTCTATAATTGAGACAATGTTGCCCTTAGTAGACAGGTCGGCCTGCTGTTTCTCTTAGCTCCGAGGCTTCTATAATTGAGACAGTGTTACAAATATGTTGTTGCTTGGAGCTGGGAGATGCCCAGGAGGCCGGCAAATACTTTTACTCCTGCTGCAAAGGAAACTGCCTGTTTACTCAGCTCCGTGAGTGTCGGCCTCCATCTTGGCAGGGTTAATTTGCATAGTTGCTCTGATTGGCTGGTGGGCGTGGCTTAGGCATCCTGAAGAGACGGTTAATTTCAATATTATGCTTTTATTATATTAGATAATATTGACATATAATATTATATTAGTTTCAAGTGTACAATATAATGATTCAACATTTATACACCTTACAATCTGATTACCATAAGTTTAGTAACCATCTAAAGTTATTATAATATTTATTATTGACTAGTTTCCCTGTGATGTACATCCCTATAACCTATTTATTTTAGAGGTAGAAGTTTGTGTTTCTTATTCCCCTTCACCATTATTATCCATGCCTTCATCTCCATCAGTTTGTTCTCTGTTGAAATTATATGGTTATTTGTCTTTCTCTGTCTGACTTATTTCATTTAGTTGTG
>PVJC01054048.1:0-10624 GCA_004026665.1 Murina feae | reverse complement strand
GCTGAGAGACACCAGGTCTCTGTGTCCCACGGTAATTGCTGCAAGCAACGCTGAGAGAAACCCGTTTTGGATTTCCTCCTGGTGCCAGTCAGTCCCCCTTCTCTGGGTGTCTGGGTCCTTAGAAACTCGCTTGGAACTGGAGTTCAGAGCCGCTGGGGACTTGTGGCTCTCTCCGTTTTGGAAAAGAACCGTGTCCCCCGGCGCCAGCCCTTCCCCGAGCCCCGTGCGCGCACCTCCGTACCTCTGTACTTTGCTTCTGCCGCTCCTCTGAGTCTCAGACTCTTTTCTAGTTGTAGGATTTTCACTCAGCCAGCCTTCCTGTGGGTGCGAGTGGTGTCCGTGTGTTCTTTTCATGGTTTTTCTGAAATAGTTGTTCACGGCTGCATTTACGGTGTCTACCCTATGCTGCCATCTTGTTTCTCCTACATTAGTAAAGAAATCTTTTAGTCCGCAAATTTATTCTTCATCTTCATCGTACAAGAACCCATGAGAAGACGTCTACCTGATCCCCATGTTCTATTTGGAAGGGATGTGTCACAGGACACAGGTGCCTGGATAGGGTCAGGATGAGGCAAGGAAGATGGGATGCCTCCAAAGGAAGCGCGACCTGGGGCACCAGACATGCACCAGATAGTGCTGTTTCTGGGATGAAAGTTTAGTGACATTGTTTTTACCAGTGTGAGCAGTGGGTGAATTTGAATGAAAGAGGCTGTTTTTTAAGAAAGAGACAGATTAGTACCTAAGTCACAGTTGCTTCCAGCAACTGGCACTAGAGATTTGTCTTGGAAATATTGTGATGCTGAACCGAATGCATCATCTGTCTTCAGATGGAGAGCATATACATTTGCGCCATTGAATTTGAAATTACAGGAAACATCACATTGCTTCATTTTTATGTTAAATTTGATCTGATGAGATGCTTAACATCACATAAATTTATACAGAAGTCCTAGGGAGGAAGGAATAGCTTGCACAGATCAGAAAATTTGAGGAAGGGATTCGTGTTCTTAGCATCCCTATTGGTTGCTGCTAGGAGGCTCAGTGCTCAAGTTGGCAAGACCTGTTTAGAAGGTGGAATGTCTCTGATCCGTACCACGCTGGGCCTCAGAGGCCTTTTGCCAAGACTTGTAAGTAAATGCATTCTCCCTTGGTACCATGGAGCCACCATTCCATCCAGGGTGCTGTGGACAAGCAAGGCCTGTGTCTCTTCTTCTCTTGGAGACCATCACCCACTCCCAATCTCTCCTTGGTCATAAGAAAGCCATCCCAATTTCTGAGCATCAGGAGGGCAAGCCAGTACTGCCTCCTGAATTCCCATTAAGAGCTTCTGTCCCCATCTTCTCAATGAGCTACCATCCCCCAGATGATACCTAGGTAAGTTCCCACAAACACGTGGCTACTTTCATATGCTGAGCAAAGTGGGGAAACCTCTCAGTCTTTTAAGTTTCCTAACTTATCTGGAACATAAGTTTCCTAACTTATATTTATGCAAATACGTAAAAGGTACTCCTTCTTCAAGGCACATCCCCGCCACCTGTCAGAAATTTTTCTGTATTTGTTAGAACAAGACACTATTGCCATCTGCCAGATTTGCTGTAATAAGTTTATAAAGTCCAATGATGTACACAATAGAATGGAGGCCCCCTTAGAGGAGGCACCACCTTACAGTGCACAACCTGCACAACACAGAAGCCAGCTTACAACTGAACATGGAGGCTCTGCAAGCAGAGGGCAGACAGGAAAGAGCAGGATGCAAAACGGAACCCAGCACGAGAGGATGACGCCACTGAAGGTTCTGATCTGCTTAGAGAGTGCATGCATCGGCATGTCCTTCACACAGCGCCTGTTCCCAACGTGGCATTATGCAGCAGGCAGCCTTCTATGAGAATGCAGACCCCAGATCTTTAAAAGCATCTAGGACCACCCTGGCAGAATGGCTTAGTTGGTTGGAACATCATCCCATACACCAAAATGTGGCGGCTTGATTCTCAGTCAGGGCTCAACTGATATCTCTCTCTCTCTCTCTCTCTCTCTCTCTCTCTCTCTCTCTCTCCTTTCCTCTCTCTCTAAAAGTCAATATAATAACATATCCCACAGGGGAAAAAAACATATCCTACATATCCTTGGATGAGGATTTTAATTTTTAAAAAGTTTAATTAAAATAATAATAATAAAAGTATCCAGGATTTTCACAAGTTATATAAATGTCTAATCACTGGGTTGTACAACTGAAATGAATATAATATTTTATATCAACTGTAATTAAAAATAAAACATTTTTAACTATCCAGAAGCTTATGTTATGTGAACACCTCAGAAGCCAGTCATCAATCTTCAAATGCTACTTTTCCACCAAAGCCAGGGACTAGCTGCCTTCATGGTCCAGTGACAAGGGAAACACTTTATACATGGTGTTCAGACAGTGACTCCAATGTTGACGCATCACAGTTCTAAAACCATTGCATTTAGCTTCATTCACTAAGTGATCCTTGGCAGGGAGTTAGGGAGCCACAGTCTGTGGACTGGGATGATAAAAGATCACTCAAATGCCTGGAGCGGGTGCACAGCAAAGCCATGGTCTATTCAATCATATGGGCTTCTGGAGGGCTGGGAAAAGGAATCCAGGGAAATAGGCAAGGACAGCGAGCATTACATCTTTGTACTGTGACCTCTAGGGAGAACCTTTTGGAGGATGTCACATGGTGCAGTACATTGCCCACACTCAGCACAGCTCACAAGGACCATTTCAGAACTGAGAATCATGCCCAGTCACCACTTGGACACTGCTTCCCAGTTCTCTCTGTGCACTTATTCTCAGGTGTGCCGAACTCGCTGCTCTCCATCTTCATCCGATCCTTCAGGTTTAACACTTTGCCTCTTTCTTCAGGTATCGTCTTGGTTTCTCTACACACTGACCTTGATAACCCACCACTCCAGCTGCTACTGCCTCCCCAGCTCAGACAGCTTGCTCTGGGACCCTGTTCAGTCTTGACCCACTCCAACCTGGAAGTAGTCAGCCACTAGGCAGATACTGAGACCACCATCCTCAAGATCATTTGACTCTTCAGCCCCAATGGCTTTCTAGGAGATATGAATGGACTAAAAGTTATATTAAATTCTATGTGGAAAATAAGATTTCAGTGTTGCAGAAAGACCAAAAAAACTAAGCAATGCTTTGAAGAAGTGGAGAAATCACAGTTTTAATAACACGCGCGGACTCTGGGGTTGTCCCAATCCCAAATCAGAGTAGTAGTAGCACACAAGAACCTTGCTTTATAACTGCCCCTCAAGTTCATTGATTTGCAAATATACTCCCTTTCCCTGAGGCCCTGAAGGGAGTATTCTGTTTATCTACTCTTCCCTCAGGTGTTCTTAGGTTTTGGGCTCAGAACAAAGCCCCCTGCCCTACCGCAGAACAGGGCTTTGTTTGGTTTTATGGCCTCACATTCCCTGCAAGACCAGCTTCCTCCTCAATCTTTCTAACTATAGATAAGAAGTTTTCTTACAGACCCTGGAAAACTGGGGATGAAACAGGCCTGTGAAAGATAAGACAACTTGGAGAACAGATGGGTCCATAACTCAGAAAAGAAATACATTTTGAGAACAGACCAAGGACAGGACATGCTTTGATTTGGTTGTGCACCTGGACCCTGACTCCCTCGGGGATGTTTTCTCAGGAACTCTGACCATTCTCTGGTCCAGAAACGGGCTGAGCTGTTTGTAAGATAATAAAATATTAGCCACCTTGTTATCAGACTTTGAGCTTCTGAAGGCTGGACTGCAGACTCCACCTTCCTCTTTTCATGTTACATTTGTAGCTTGCAGCTGCATGTAGCTATCTTCTCCCTCGTGTGTGTATACAACCAGCCAACTGGCAAAAGGGGTCAGAGCAGATTTCCGTGGGTGACCAACTGCTCTCCCACGCTGCCGGCAGGATTGGAATAAATGCTCATATATGATCCAACCCTGTCTCTGCTTCATTGGCTCAAGCGGTGACAGGTGGCCCGGACCCCTTGACTGTCCAGTTACATAACCATCTGAGCTATCCATCCAGGGCCAAGAAAGCTCTAATCTAGAAGTCTCTCCTCTCTCACTGGAGGAGGCAGCTGCCCTCCTCTTCCCTGAAGCCACTGTGGCCAACTTGCCCCAGAGGAGCTGGCCTCCTTTGTAGATTCAAACAAATCTGCAGGCCTCTGGGCTCTTCTTGCTGTTTGCTCTCAGGCAATCTGCCATTGGTTTACAAATTCCACTTCCCACTGGGAGAACAGATTCTTGAGGAGAACTGCCAAGGGAGAATTAAATCCTAGATGTGCCAAGAACTGAAAACATTCCTCTTTGTGTTAATGGAAGAGAATATAAATGACAAAGAATGCTAGCAAGTATGAGGCTACCACCTCTAAACCAGAGAGATAATCAGCCCTGAGGGTAGAATTCTGTGTGGCTCCGAATGGGTCTAGAAGAGGGATTCTCTGAACAGAGGTTTCTGAGGGCCTTCCATCAGAGGCTCAGCTTTCAGGGACTGGAAACAAGAGAACAGTAGAAGACTCCAATTAGGTGGACAGCCCTGAAAAACCCGAGACCAGGGCTGAAGCTGGGGCCACAAAGTCAAAATACAAGAGCAGGAAGAAGGGCCTGGCGTTTTTCATAAAGTATAAAATGTAACTCCCTCATCACCCATCCAAGGTTGCAGCTCCTGGCTCGGAAGGCAAGTGACTTGCTAACTGAACACAGTTCTGAGGAGCACAACCAGCATTTGAGGAGGCCTTGGCCTTTCTCCTGTTAAAAAATAAACTGAAGCATATGAAAAACATTAAGAGTTTATTTCAGCATAATTGATTCTAATCAGGCAGTGCCAAACTGGAAGCGGTTAGGAGCGCTCCTTGGACAGGAGTCAAGAGAAAGACTTAGAGAAGGTGCATAAACAAAAAAAGCATTTGATTGTCTATAGCTTAAAGCCTAGTTAGCTGTGTGTGACTGGTTGTCCTTGGTGCTTTTGACTTCATAACGTTGAGACCTTTACAGGCTTAGATTTTGGTTTGCTTACTCAGGCCACCACAGCAGTAAGCCTCGTTGTTGAAGTAATTTAACACCCCTGTGGAACTGTCTCCCTGGGGCCAGAAACCATTATTAGAACAGTCACTTCTACCTGGCTGCTCTAGTTTTTAAAGCATCATGAATGTGGGTTCTTCCTTATAAACTATAAAAACATAAGTAATCAAAACTCTCAACAGTTACAGATAAGGTCCAACTCCTCCTGGGCCATCACCCCCAACCCTGTCTTCTAAAGAGATAACCTCTGATACCCTTGTACCTCTCCTGTTATTGGATGAAGTGTGTACGGGGAAGGGGGTCCTCTTCCCCACTGGGTGCTGCTGGGTGGAGTCCTTGTGAAATGACAAGAAAATGAGTTTTCTGAGACGCACATGGGAAAACAATGATTTTTATCCCTATGGAGTTAAATCCTTGCCTTTCCAAAGCCCCATTGCCCTTGGTGCAGTCATAGAAGTGTGGCTGGGCTTTCAGTAGGGCTCAAACCAGAGTCAGTGTCCAGAGTTCTTATCCCATGTGGGAGCTGGGTCCAGCACAGCTAGGGGCTCCCTGCAGTCTATCTGTCCACTATGTATAGAGGGCCACAGTCTCCCTGGGAGAGGGCCAGGCAGCCAAAGTGAGACATGTGCCAAGAGAAACCAAAAGAACAAACCTCTTTGTTCAGGGGGTTATATCTCCCAAACTTCCGCATGTTTGCAGTGCCTACCTCCATTCTGGCCAACCATCTTTGTCCCCAGGTGTGATTGGCAGGCAATCACCTTCCCTATGTCATTCCAACTTTACTAGGCATGTGTCTATCTTCCCTTTGTCGATGCCCTCCCTCAATGCTTTGCAGGGACCACATCTATAATGTCTGGCCTTCTTTTTGCTACTTTCCTAATATTAATAACTAGCTAATTACAGCAGTATCACTTCCAGAGCTTCTTGCATTTACATTCATATATGTGTGTCTGTTTCACGGGAGTAACTCTTACCTAAATGTTGTCCTATATTCCTCTGCAGCTCTCTTTTATCCAACAATACATCTTAGAGAGCTTTCTCTGATAGAACACCTGTTATAGAAGATGGGAGGAAAACCAACCAACACTTAGAGAAATGGAGTTGCACAGCTTTATTACTCCGGCCGACTCAGAGGAGGTTGCCTCTCAAATTCTGAGCAAACCAATATGGTGGAAGCCCCTCTTGTATCCCCTTTTGGTGTCTGTGTCCCCCAAATAGGAATTATACTTCTGGACCTTTCACAGGCTTTGCAAAAAGCCCCAGGTATTGGAGGTCTTGAGACCATACCTAAGAGCCTGGCCTGGCACCAGCGCTGATAATCCCCCTCCAGGGGCTGTGTCATGGTTTATGTAAGATGTGAGCATTTCGGTTACAGGTCTTACAAAGCCAGTCTGTGGAGAAAGGGGCAATGACTTAATTATAGCTTATCAAGAATGGACACTGGGCTTGCTGGCACAGACTCAGATTGCTAGTCTCTCCTGCCCACCCCCCCAAAAAAAATATCAGGGTTACATTGGAAGTAGCTTTTTAGTCTTCTCACACCAAGAGCTGCCTTATTCTGTTAGGGGCATAAAAATAATATTGTGGACCAGCTATAATTACAAGAAATATTAATCATGCTCTGTTAACAGTGATTGTTTTATTCCGATTAAAGAAAGCACATTCCAATCAGGCTGGACCTAGAAAACTCACCTGGAAATTCAGCCTATCCTCTACATCCAGGAGCTGTCTATTATCATGGAAAGGTTAACAACTTTGACGCAGAAACCAGAGCCACCAGTCCTTTGAAAACCCCCAACCCTTTGCATACCTCAGGCCTTTGGAAACCCCCAACCACATTACCTGTAAACTGCCCATTTTGCATGCCAATTCTTACCCCTTTTGCCTACTTCCCCACATAATATTTGTCCTTCTACCCAATATAAGCAGCTGGCTTGTGGTAGGGCAGAATAGATTTTTGTGGATGACCTGCTGCTCTCCCATACTGCTGGCATTATTGGGATAGATGCTCATATACGCTCATATGTCTCTGCTGAATTGGCTCAAGTAGTGACAGGCATCACAGACCCATTGATTGTGCAGTTACAATTCATTTTAACACAGCAATGCATTCAACAACCTGGCTGTGTCACAACTTATGTAGACTCTAGGGGCCCAGTACACAAAAATTTGTGCACTCGGGAGGTCCCTCAGCCCGGCCTGTGCCCTCTTTGCAGTCTGGGACCCCTCAGGGGATGTCCACCTGCTGGGATGCCTGGCCAGCCTGGGTGGGGGGCTGATGGCTGTTTGCAGCTGGCCAAGCCCCCCAGTGTGGATCCTCACCCCATTGGGTTGTGGTCAGCCTGGGTGAGGGGCTGTTTGCAGACTGCCCACAGTCCCTTCAGGGTTCGAGTCCCTACTGGGGTACCTGGGCAGCCTGGGTGCGGGGCTGAGAGCCATTTGCAGACTGCCCATAGTCCCTTCAGGGTTCGAGTCCCTACTGGGGTACCTGGGGAGTCTGGGTGTGGGGCTGAGGGCCGTTTCCAGGCTTTCAGGCTGCCCACAGCTCCCATTGACCCAATGTCCCAGCAAGGCTGGCTGGAAGCAGGTTTCTGGGGTTTATTTATCTTCTATAATTGATACACTGTTGCTTTAAACCAGGCCTAGGCAGGTAACAAAGCCTCATGTTGGCTTCAGCTCCATGGCTTCTATAATTGAAAGAATGTTGCCGTGAGCAGAGAGAGGCCCAGCCGGCCTAGGCAGACAGTTTACTCCTGGTGCAACGGAAGCCTCCTGTTTACTCTAACTCCGTGACTGCCGGCCTCCATCTTGGCTGGGTTAATTTGCATACAGCCACTCTGATTGGCTGGTGGGTGTGGCTTAGGCATCCCGTAGAAATGGTCAATTTCAATATTACTCTTTTATTAGATTAGATTTCCCCCATTGTCAGGCAATTAAGTTGTGACTATTTTTGTGGGGTGTGTGTGTGTGTGTGTGTGTGTGTGTGTGTGTAGGTCTTGCCACTATCATGTGGTGATGACCCAGGCACATTTAAATATATGAGATAGAACAGGCCTGTGAAAATTATCTGAGAAAGCAGACAGATGCAAAGCCTGTAACTAAAGCTGAGGTTCTGGAAATTCTGTCTAAAGATCCTTGATCCTGCTTTTCCCCAATGGCCACAAATTAAATTTGTTGGAAACTGAGAAATTACTGTTAAAGCAAGACACAGCCCGTCTTCCACTTTAAGGAGAATATTGTAAATACAAACACATTTGAAAGTGGAGTTAAATCCTGCCTTCAATAACCAAAGGAATTAGTCCTGAAGGATTATTTCATACATCCAACATCCAAACCAACCTGAAATGAAAAGTTGGTATTGATAACACATGGGAATTTCAGCACTATGAACCATACAAAGAGGATTTAAAATGCACTTACTGCTACTCGGTTTATATGTTTATAATATTTTTCTTCTTTTGAAGCAAATGAGAAAATAGATTAGTTCTATATCTGACCCATAAAGATACAGTGAGACGCTGGCTAAGGAAATCCATTGATGTGGACAAATGGAATCTAGCACACCGGAAGAGGAGAAAAGTATTTTATCTGCCATCCTTACCAATCCTGTTAATCCTGAATTGAATGAAGCTTCAAAAGATTACTTTTATTCTGCCCTGTCTTGCCACCAGCTTTTCCTGGGGAACTTCTATATATCCTTCCTTACTCTGCCCACCATCTTCTGCATAATTGCCCCTTTCTCCCAAACCAACTTAAATACCAGCAGATCAGTACATACCCACCTATATACCACAACATTTCATGTTTGGCACTCAAGTTGAGTAGGCTTTTTGAGAGAAAATACTATAGTGTGTGCATTTTGTTCCCTCAACACATAACAGTTTTGGCACCTAGCTGGTTCTCAATAAAAATTTATTGGCCTTAAGATCTTTAAGGAAATAATACTCTTGTCATTCAGTAATCTCTGAGGGTTTATAAAATATGGACATGAGGGGAAAGCAATAATTCTCTAACTTAAGTCACCAGTTCACCAGGTGCTACTGAAGGCATTAACTCCATGAAGTAAAGATTCTTTCCTTCTTAAATTAAAGTATACTTCCTAGAATCTTCAGTATCTGAGATTTTGTATTAGGATGGAGTTCCAGTGCATGAAATTCGTGCATGGATAGGGTCCCTAGGTCTGGCCAGTGATCAAGGCCAATCAGGTACCCCACCTCCTGGCCTCCCTGCTTCCTCTTTTCCTGGCTCCCTCAGTACCTCGCCTCCGTCACTGGTCACCTGCCTTGTTCTGTGCCACCAGGGGGTCAGCACATGTCATAGCCAACAATTGAACTCCTGGTCTCCCGGTTGAACTCCCAAGGGGACAATTTGCATGTTAGCCTTTTATTATATAGGATTCTTGTTTAATTAAATGATAGATTTTAGAATCAAAGAACTCAACAAAGTGGTCTACAATTAATTGCAGCTATAGAATCTAATACAGCATTTTTTGCCTTTTTAAATTCATGTTTCCTTTTCACAAATAAAAGCTCTCAGGTCCCACCCTTGGTCACTGTTGTGCCTCCTGGGGCTGGGGTGAGGAAATGTCCACGCCCAGGTGAGGATCTCCTGGCTATCTCAAGAGCTGAGCTGAGGTTCATAAAACTAGAAACTATTTCCAGCATGTTCATTAAGAAAGTTCATGACCAAGACAGCAAGATGGCAGTATAGGTAAACACCATAAATGCAGCCGTGCACAACTATTTCAAAATAACCACAAAAAGAAAATATGGACACCACCCACACCCACAGGAAGGCTGGCTGAGTGAAAATTCTACAACTAGAAAGAGACTGAGACTCAGAGGAGTGGCAGAAGCAAAGTACAGAGGTACGGAGGCATGCACATGAGGCTCAGGGAGAGGGCTGGTGCCAGAGGACATGGTTCTTTATCAAACCAGAGGGAACCACAAACTCCAAGAAGCTCTGAACTCCAGTTCCAGGCGAGTTTCTGGGGACCCAGATGCACACCTTGAGAAGGGGCACTGACTGGCACTGGGAGGAAATCTAAAGCGGGTTTCTCTCAGTGTTGCTTGCAGCAATTACCGTGGGACACAGAGACCCAGTGTCTCTTAGCGCAGGGCTGAGAATCGGCCATAGCTATTTGCTCCACCCTGCAGACTCCCTGAGGCCCTGCCCCTCCCAAGCTGTGTCAGAGGCTTTTGCATATAAAAGGCTGAGTGGCCTAAAGCAAAGGCTAAATCAACACCTCCTTAAAGATACAAGAGCCAGCCTCACCCAGTGGCCAGAGTGGGACCATCCTAAATAAAACTCAGATACACAAGGAACACACTTGGGGCAGACACAGTGAGCGCAAAAGCCCCACTGAAACAACCCTTACCCCATAAGGGTGTCTCCAGCACAGAAGTTCTCCCACTGTAGACACAGCTGACTCTCATAACCAAGTGGCTTAGAGGTTAATTCCTCTCAGTGATCACCTAACTCAGAAAGGGAAGCAGCCAAAATGCGGAGACAAAGAAACAGATCACAAATGACAGAAATGGAGGAAAGAAAATGACAGGATATAGAGTTCAAAACC
>PVJC01054047.1:0-10628 GCA_004026665.1 Murina feae | reverse complement strand
CCATGCCATCTCCCTCCGGCCCACCCCCACATCTCGCTCACCCTGCCGCTGGCACTGTGCTGGCCTCCAGGGCTGCAGCCGCCATCTTGCCTGAGCTAATTTGCATACAGCCATTCTGATTGGCTAGTGGGCGTGGCTTACCCCCGTCCCAGAGAAATGGTTAATTTTAATATTTTGCTTTTATTAGTTAAGATGATACCCAGCAAGTAACGGAAAAATGAAAGCAAACTTGTGTTCTGAGCTGTGCTTCACAGAATAGAAGGAAACAATACCAAGTGTTGTTGAGACCCATGATGCTCATTTTTGGCTTCTGTGGAAAAATGATTTTATATGTCATATTCTAATGAATTGCTTCTTTGGTATTTACAGTGTGTCAAGGTCAATGGTCTATATGTCGTTGGTATCTTCTCATTCAAAGCATCTGTCCTCAGAATTAAATGGGCATAAATAAATAAGTAGTCCTGTTGTCAAGATTCAAAGTCACAAAACAAGCATTTGGAGCCTTGAGATATGAGAGACTACTTTGTAGCATAGTATTGTCTGTAGCTTATTTTATATTGGACTTTATTTCCATGTTATCACCCACTGACCTTCCTTATAGCTGACTTAGTCTGCTAAGCTAATTTGTATACTTTAAGAGACTAAAACATGATGATTGCTGTGTGTAGCAGCACAGCACTTTGTAGCCCTGGGAAAGAAAAGCTAAAACCTTTATTAGATGTAGTTTTCTTTAGTAGCAAATGAATATTTGACTATCCAACTCCACTGAGTTTAAACAAGTGTGAAGGAATTGGAGTTGCTGGGAACTTCATTTGATGAACAGTTCAGACCCTATATAATAAAAGCCTAATATGCTAAGTGTCTGGTCATCCAGTCGGCTGTTCAAACAATCAAAGTGTAATATGCTAATCATATGCTAAGGCCATTCAACCGCTCACTATGATGTGCACTGACCACCAGGGGGTAGACAGTTGCCTGGTAGGTTAGCTTGCTGCTGGGGTCTGGCTGATCAGGACTGGGTGAGACTGGCCGGACATGCCCTGGAGCCCTTGCATGGTCCCTCCCTGGCTGGCCAACCTCCCAGATTCCTCCATGGCCCTGATTGTGCACCAGTGGAGTTCCTCAGCCTGGCCTGTGCCCTCTTGCAATACAGGACCCCTTGGGGGATATTGGAGAGCTGGTTTTGGCCTGACTGCAGAATGACCAGTCACTATGACATGCCCCTGACCATCAGGGAGCAGACACTCAATGCATAAGCTTCCCCCTGGTACTCAGTGTGCTTTCACAGGGGAGCGCTGCTCAGCCAGAAGCTGGGCTCACAGCTAGCAAGTGCAGCGGCGGTAGTAGGAGCCTCTCCCACCTCTGCAGCAGCACTAAGGCTGTCTGACTGCTGGCTTAGGCTCATTTCCCATGAGGAGCAGGCCTAAACCTTCAGCCAGGGGGTGTCTTAAGCCAGACAATACTATGCTACTGTCGTCAGATATCCCTCAAGGGCTCCCAGACTGCGAGAGGACGCAGGCCAGGCTGAGTGCCCTCCTCTCCCAAGTACAGGAATTTTGTGCACTGGGCCTCTAGTTATTCTATAATTAGATTAATTGCGTAGCCCCCAGGTATAGATGCCACATTTTATCTCAAGAGCCTGGGAAATAACTCTCTTATTCACTTTAAAACTGACCCAGGGCCTCGAAAATTCAATTCTAGGTTTTGCACAAAGTGAAGGAAAACCAGAGAAGCTCCCTGTTCATGTTTCACTGTTTCTTTGTTTTGGATTTTAGAATCCTGGGATTTTGCTGAATCAGCTCCTGAGAAAGCTTGTTCATCTCCCACACCCTATCACCCTACATAATTAACCTGAAATTAACCTTCTCATTAATCTACAGATGGAGAAGACCAGCACACACAGCATGTGTACACTCACATAGGCTCTCACTGGCTATGATTAAGAACTAAATTGCAGCTGGTATATACAGGAAGAATAGATAAAAGATATTTAAATTGGAATTTTTATTACAAATATAGGTTGCTGAAACATATATTTTTTAATGGTAAGTCCACATTTGGAATATAATTGTTAACTGAGAAAAATATTGAGTCATCTCGGGAATCGGACCCACGTTTCTATTGATTTTGCCCCATTTTATGGAGCTAACCTACTAGTAAACAACATAGGTTGTTTTATTCACTGTCCAGGGAGCATGGGGGTCTTCTATAAATCCAGGTGTATATTGACATCTTTATCTCTGCTCATCCTTTTCCATATTCATGTTCAATATTCTCTTCATCAAACCTTATTAACACAATAGCTCTACTTATTAACTGCCATAATTTTTTGGCAGTAATTCAGTCCCAGAGGAAAATCTGCTTCCCAATTAACACCCATCCCTCAATTTTCTCTCAGTTTACCTAGTCTTTGGAAGTCTTACTGTCAAATCCAAGTATAAAGACAAAAAAGCAATGAGTTTCCAGTTTTATGCCTGTCTTAGCAATTCTCTGAAAGGTATTTTGAAGCTCCTCTTGAAAAGTGGTGCCAAAGACCTGGTAATTGTTTTTTATGGTTTTCCAATGAAGTGTGAAATCCTTCTAATAGCTGTCAATAGCTTTCTCTTCTGTTTAGTTGTGTACACTAAGAAAGAGACCTTTAATAACCACTTATGCTTCTCTCTCTCTCTTATGCTTCTCTCTCTCTCTCTCTCTCTCTCTCTCTCTCTCTCTCTCTCTCTCTCTCTCTCCCATCTTTGGTCTGAGTCTCAACAATTGGCATCATACCCCTGCATAGCCTAAGAGATATTAGAGGTGGGTATAATCAATCATGGTGGATGCCCCCTGAATTTTAAAAGAAAAGAAAATCTTCACACGTAATTATATCTAGTAGTTCAATACAAAAATGATGGACTTACTGGGCTCTGTATTCGTTTCCCATTGCCTGAGGAATAAACGAATACCAACTGGGGGCTTAAATCAACACAGCCCTGGCTGAGTGGCTCAGTTGGTTGGAGTGTCATCCCATACACTAAAAGTTTGAGGGTTCCGTTCCCAGTGGAGCTACATACCCAGATTCTGGTTCAATCTCCATTAGAAGAGCAGGAACCATACAGGCGGCAACCAATTGATGTTTTCTCACAGATCGATGTTTCACTCTCTCTCTCCCTTCCTCTTTCTCTAAAAAAAATCAATAAAAACATATCCTTAGGTGAGGATTTTTTAAAAATGTACTCAGCACATAAACCTTTAAAAAATACATATTACGTATGCATTCTCATACTTCTGGAGGTCAGAAAACCAAAATCAGTTTCACTGAGCCAAAGTCAAAGTGTTAACTCTATGAAAGAATGCTTCCTTGCCCTTTTTTAAGCTTTTAGAGGCTGCCTGCATTCTTTCATTCATGGTCTCTTTTTCCATCTTCAAGGCCAGCCATGCAGTGTCTGCCTTCTTATTCTGTAGCCTCCCTTTATAAGGACACTTGAGATTACATTTAGTGCCTATTAGATAATCCAGGCTAAACTCTCCATCTCAACATCCTTAATCTGAACACATCTACAAAGTCCCATTTTCCTATCAGGTAGTGTTTATAAGTTCCAGAGATAGGACATGAACATCATTGGGAATCATTACTAAGTCTACCACAGGCTCCGTGACATAACACTCCATTTTGTCACATCTCTGTGGCCACCTGTACTCTGTCCCCTTTGCAAGCTTGTGTTTTTCCACACAAGACAATTAATATTGAATTTTCTGAAGATTTATTCCTAGGTCTTCTCTTCCTAAGCTGTCAACCTAACTGAACAAAGGATGCTCAGATAGTTGTTAAAACATCATTTCAGGGTGTGTCTGTGAGAGTGTTGTTTCAGTTGGCTGAGTAAAGAGAACTGCCCTTAGCAATGAGGGTGTGCATCACTGAACCCACCAAACAAAAAGGCTAAGGAAGGGCTAATTCTCTTCCTTCTTGAGCTGGAACATCTACCTTTTCCTGTTCTCAGACATTAGAGCTCCTAGTTGTCAGGCTTTTGGACTCAGAATGAATTATTCCACTAGCTTCCCTGGGTTTCTAGCTTGCATATAGCAGATTGTGGGACTTTTCAGCCTACATAGCCATGTGAGCCACTTTCTATAATAAGTCTCTTCATAAATATATATATCTATCTCCTATTGGCTTTGTTTCTCTGGAGAACCTTGACTAATATAGGCTCTGTTCTATTTATTTACTTAATATTTATAAACCAGAGTTCTTTTGAGAATGTGTATTATTACTCTATTTTGATTTAATTAAGACTTTTATCAACATGAAATTTTGGATTTCATCAAATGCTTTGTGGCATCTGTAACAATGTTTATACTGCATTTCTCCTCTCATGGATTCATTTTTCTTAAACATTTATCTAAATGTTTTTCTTTTACCCTGTTTGAAGTTACCTTACCTACATAAGATGATGTATAATTCTTTAGCATGTCATTCAAGAACTTCAATTATATAACTTCTGCTTTTTAAAAATATATATTTTTATTGATTTCAGAGAGGGAGAGAGAGATAGAAATACCAATGATAAAGAGAATCATGGCTCGGCTGTCTTCTGCATGCCCCACACTGGGGATTGAGCCTGCCACCCACATGTGCCCTTGACTGGAATTGAACCATGACCTCCTGGTTTATAGGTTGACGTTCAACCACGGAGCCAAATTGGCCGTGCCCGGTTTTGTTTCTAACCTCATCTACCTCCTCTCTGCACTCTGTGTTCTGAATATATTAAAGCATTTATCCTTAAAAAGTACAATACTGTATAATATTTTTACTATGCGGGTTTATTGTAAGGGCTAAAAAAAATTAAGCATTTTAAAATATGTGAAATGTATAAAATGATAGCAGGCACAGTATAAATGCACTATATGTTCCTATAATTATTTTATTCTTTTTTCATTAAGAGTTTTACCAGTAAAGATACTTGAATTTTATTAAATTACATTGGAGCCTTTATAGAGATATCTATGTGGTATTTTTATTTCAATTGAGCCCTTTAAATACATATCTGATCATATGACATCATTATATAGACTTACCACTGACCAAAAACAAGACATTCAAGACCTTCCATGGTCTAACCCAGTCTTTGGAGGACTTGACTGTGGTCTTGTAAATAGGTTTTTGAATTTCCTTTTAATCCAAAACCATTTTGACCAGGCCATGAATTTTCAACTTTTTCTTGCTTTCTCATTGTCCCTAGTGTTGATGTAAACTGTAAGACAAAAGCATAGCATGGCAGGTGTTGTGTTTATTGTTCTGAAAACTTTTAATTTATTGGACTAATTTTGTGACAACCTTGTGTTTCTTCTTCGGGGTCCCAGATATAATTTGGTTAAGTTTTCAGAAGTGTAACTTGTTACTGCACATGCAAAAATTCCACATGTATTAAAAATGGCCCCCAGATATATGTACCAATCTTTGTAAAACTTTATGTAATAAAAATAAATAAATAAAAAAATGTAAAAAAAAAAAATGGCCCCCATATCAATACACTAGGTCATCGGGTTACGTCGAAGATCTGTTCCTACGGCGACGTAACATGATCTTCGCCATAAGTCGGAACCCACCTACATAAGCATCTACGTCACACACATGGAGCAGAGACACAGCAGTAATGAAGTGAAACAGCAAAAAAAAAATTTAAAAGATAAGAATTTCTGACCTTTACTTGTGGTAAATAAATAATAGAAAACATAAAGCACATATGTACACATGTCAAAATGACGGACTTTTTTTAATATAAATTAAATGGGAGATGGTGACATAACCACTAAATGATGTATATCTAGTCTGATGTATCCCGAGGACTGTCTGTACTTAGATTTTTGTTCTTGGAGTTTCATGACTTCTAGGCATACATTTTAGACAACTAAACAGTATTTGAAGATTCCCTTAGAGCTACCTAAAAATTCATAGATATATTGAAATCATGTCAGCAATAGCTTGCCCTTTCATAATATATTATGTGAAGGTTTATAATGTTTCCTAGGGAAACAAAATTAACTTTTCAATGTTCTTCCTTTGTGAGAGAGGAGAGCACAATAAATGCTCCTTCTCTGTACCTTTGCAGATAATTGCCTGGAAGACAATCGGGTGAAAATTGTTTTCTCACTCAAGGTCACTCTGCTGCACATTAGCACCACTGAGGCATGCTTCTGATTACTAGGAACATGCCCTTCAGACACAGATTAATTAGGAGCAAAAGTTAAAAGAGAGAAGCATATGAATCCTCAACATGGCTTTCAGAATATAAGAAGTACAGTCCATGTTAACGGCTGAGCTAATTTTCAAAGCTAGCCTTTTTAACTTATCATGTATGTAGTTTAAAAAGCTTGTATTCCTATTAATAATGAAATTTTAACATGGAAGAGATCCATCTAGCATTCATGCAAAGGAAAAAATTATTTACCATAAAAAAATTAATTCACAGTTGTCACCTAAGAAGCTAAACTGAGGAGAAACCCCTGCTTTGCTCATTCTCTTTTATTCGATTACAGACTTTCATGGCATTGGAAAAGGCTGCAGTGGGGTTGCACAAATGAGTATGATGCGATCTCACTATTTGATTATAGGTTCTTTAAGAGAAGTAACCAGGAAAAATATACAAATACCTTTGATGCAAGGTAGCAGATGTTAGGGGACAGAAGAAAAATTTCAAAACAGAAAAAGGTCACATTGCTTGTTTGGATTTTGATGCCTCATATTGCTTAATCACTTTATCAAAACTTTTATAAGTTACAGAGAGTAAAGATATATTGCATAACAAGTCAAATAATCAAGACATATAAAAAATCATTCATAATCTGTTCTTCCATTCTTTCAATTTTTGCCTCTGTTCTAAGTAACCAATGTGAAATGTTTGATGTGTACCTTCTGTACTTTTTCTAGATCGTCATATTATAATACCCAAACTTTTTGGACTCTTACCAAAAAAAATGAGTTAATTCTATGTACTAACTTTTCCTCCTCTAGGGTGTGGTATAAGGAAGCAGATATGCCAATGCAATCCTACAGAAAAAAAAAAACTAGAGTCTTTTCAATGAGCAACTAAAATGTGTGGATCTGGATCAACTGAATATTTATATAAAAAAAATGATCCTTGATCCCCTTCCTCACACATCTGCGGGCTGGCTGGCAAAGCAGATTCCAACACTGGTTGGAGGCAGAGTATGGAAAGCCATTGGAAGGCTGTGATTGTATCATTATTAAAATTTACACCAATGTAAACGTCTATAGGATATTAGTGGAGTGAAATGCACCTCTGTCTGCAATATCTCAGGCATTTCAGATGTTTGGGGAAGTAGTGATTTTAAAAACTTGGCATTGGATAGCTATTACTGGGGGCCATTGTATTAGTTAAAGGCAGTGCAATACCAAAATAGATTAATTAGTAATCAAAAGCTAAATGTGTAAGTCAGCTGATCTCCTTCACAGCATAGAAAGAGGCTGTCCTACAGCAATGCGGCAGAAAAACTGAGGATAAAGCCCAGGACTTAATTATCAGAGTAGCGAAGCTCTACAGGAGGTTGAATTTTCAGAAGGGCAATGTTATAAGGGCACATCAGAAAACCATAGGAATTTTAGAAGGTGAATTTGAAATCATCATATATTTAAACATTTTCTTAAGAATATAACTTTTTGCTCTCCCATTTTATCGTTTCTGACGCAATAACATAGGTATTATAGGTATGAAAATTAGGAGAATTTGACTACATTGCTATGTTATGTATGTACTTTTACTTGCAATTGAAATGAAAATTACAATTTGGTCTTCTGGTATCATTATACTTTATTTCTTTTTAAAAATATATTTCATTGATTTTTTTTTTTTTTTTACAGAGAGGAAGGGAGAGGGATAGAGTTACAAACATCGAGAGAGAAGCATCGATCAGCTATCTCCTGAACACCTCTCACTGGGGATGTGCCTGCAACCAAGGTACATGCCCTTGACTGGAATTAAACCTGGGACCCTTCAGTCCCCAGGCCGACGCTCTATCCACTGAGCCAAACCGGCTAGGATTACACTTTATTTATTTTAGTTTTAAAAACTATCTGGAAAGTTTACCTGATTCAATTATGTAATTTTTGAGATGTGTCAAGAATACTCAGAGGATAAAGATTCAAGAAAATTTCTCAAAGATGTCAGAGTTTTTAAAAGTTACACAATACAGAGAAAACATAGCCCCCACTTATAATTGTGGAAAAACAGGAAATTTTATTTGAAAGACAAGTACATGTGGAAAAAATAAAAAAAGACAACATGGGATTAAGAAAAGAAAATTAATATTAAATAAGTAAAATGAAAGTGTGTGGTCTACAGGGTCCTGGAGTTTTATTACTCAAGCTGTTTCACTGCTCACAAGCCTAGATTGAAATGAACAATTTCTTTAAAGTCAATATTGACAGAATAATACAAAAGATTGCATTTACCTGCCTCATGAGTCCACTGCAAGACCTTTTTTGTAATCATACAAGTCAGAAAGATATTGCTTCTTAGTTTTCCATTGTCCCACTTTAAAAAATTAAACCAGAAATACAGAGATGGCAATAAAAGTATATTGAAATTCCTTCATGGGATTGCATTTTTCTAAATGCTAAATTGTCAAAAGATGAAATGACAAGAAAGCCCTAGGACATTGACTGTGTAGGACAGAAAGATCATCAGAGAACATCATTTTGGTAGAACTCCAGGGTGATGAGTACACAACATACAGAACATATTCTCATCTATGAAAGTCAGATGAAACTATATTTAAAGTTTTACTAGGTTTTTTATTTTATGAAAGAGCAAAAATTATATATAATACTAGAGGCCTGGTGCATGAAATTCATGCACAGAGTGGGGGGGTTCCCAGCCCAGCCTGTACCCTCTCCAATCTGGGACCCCTTGGAGGATGTCCAACTGCTGGTTTAGGCCCAATCCTGGGGACATCCCTCTCACAATCTGGAACCACTGGCTCCTAAACACTCACCTGCCTGCCTGCCTGCTTGTCCCTAACCTCTCTGCCTACTTTCCTGATCACCCCTAACTGCCTTTACCTGCTGGTCTGATCAAGCCCCCAAATGCTCTGCCCTGCAGGCCTGATCTCGCCCCCAACTTCCTCTGCCTGCTTGATCACCCTTAACTGCCCTCCCCTGCCAGTCTGATCTTGCTCACAACTGCCCTCCCCTGTATGCCAATTTGGTTCTGATTGGTCAGTTTCTATGCCAGTCAGCATCAAAGCTCTGCCTCCTGGTCAGCCATTGGCTCCTCACAGTTGACCCAGATTTTATTCTGATTGGTCAGTTTTTATGCCAGTCAGCATCAAAAGCTCTGCCTCCTAGGCAGTCATTGGCTCTTCACAGTTGACCCAGATTTGGTTCTGATTGGTCAGTTTCTATGCCAGTCAGCGTCTTCTGGGCTTATAAACAGGGCCTGATCAGAAAGGCAGGGCTGATCAGGAGTCCTGATGGAGGCCTGGAGAGAAATGGAGGCCTGGCTGTAGGCCAGACTAGGGGAGAGAGAGAGGCAAGTTCTGATCAACAGCTGCCACAGAGGCTATGAGTCAGACCCTGCTTCTCTCTCTGCAGGCCTCTCTCCAGGCCAAATCTGCAGCCTTCTAGGCAGTCAGTGCCTGGACAGGGCACCCACAGCACCCCAGTCAGTGCTGGGTCGCCCTGGCTCTTTATTATGTAGATTATTTTATGTAAATAGATTACAGTAGTAAATATTCCAATATCAATGAACACTGTGCTATATTAAAGATATCTGAAAAGGATCATCATTTTTTATTCTACTACTATGTATTTTTCAGTGACTTCACTGAATATCAGAAACCTCAGTATAGAGTGATATCAGGTGGAAATTGTGACTTTTCATTAAGAATGTAAAATGATCTTGATGCCAAAAGTGTTAATTATTTTTTACAGAATTTGCATATAGTTTCTACAACACCATTTTAGAGTTTGGCTTTGGAAAATGAATATAAATTAAAATCAGACTGTAGTAGGTATAGGAACTGGCTTTGTTAATGTTATCATAGTCAATCTGCCAAACATCGTGAGTCATTGCAATTTCTCAGGGCACTGTATCTACTCTAATGTTCAGGGCCTAGGAGAAGTTCAGGGCTTCTTTCATTAACTCTCTTATACCTTCTTTTCCTACCTTCATGCTCCCTGCAGCTTCTGACCTTTGAAGTTCCAGAAAAATGGTTATGAGGAGAGAGGTCGGTAGAAGTTCCCAACTGAGATCAGACATCCAGTAAAATTTAAAGGATAGTAAGTTATAAATGATAAAAATCACAGTGTGAATGCATTGGGCTGCCAGGGGCAAAGATATAGTGATAAGAGCATCACCCCAATAAATTCAATTTTAAAAATTTTCACAGTAAAAAAAATAAAAAACTATGTAAAAGAGAGGGCAAATAAGGATCTCTGACTATGGATGTAGGAAATAGAGGGAAAATCCAGATCAAAAGTAGCTAATGAGCTCTGGCTGGGTGGCTCAGTTGGTTAGAACATCATCCCATACACCTAAAGGTTGTGGTTTTCATTTCAGGTCAGGGCACATACCTAAGTTGTGGGCATATCCAGGAGCAACCAATCATAGATTGGTTGTAAATCTATTTACATA
>PVJC01054046.1:0-10636 GCA_004026665.1 Murina feae | reverse complement strand
ACTCCCATTTGACCCTGTGATCCCACTCCTGGGAATATATCCCAAGAAACCAGAAACACCAATCAGAAAGGATATATGCACCCCTATGTTCATAGCAGCACAATTCACCATAGCTAAGATTTGGAAACAGCCTAAGTGCCCATCAGCAGATGAATGGATTAGAAAACTGTGGTACATCTACACAATGGAATACTATGCTTCTATAAAAAAGAAGGAATTCTTACCATTTGCATCAGCATGGATGGAAATGGAGAGCATTATGCTAAGTGAAATAAGCCAGTCAATAAAAGAAAACTACCACATGACCTCACTTATTTGTGGATAATAAAGACCATTACAAAATGATAAACATAAACAAATACAGAGACAGAGCAGCCTTGAACAGACTATCATCCTACAGCTGGAAGGCTGGGGATGGTTGGGGGCGAATTAAGAGATCAACTGAAGGACCTGCATGCATGCATAGGAGAATAATCAATGAACAAAAGAAACTGGGGGTTAGGGAGGTGGGGGGGGGGGAAGGACAAGGGGAAAAAATTGAAGATCTATCTATCATTTGTTGTAATACTTATCTATAATTTGTTGTAATACTTTAAGCAATAAAAAAAAATTAATAAAAATAAATTAAAAAAAAAAAAGCCAGCGACCATAGCTCCTTAACGACTGTAATGACCAGTTGCTATGATGCCCACTACAGCCAGTAAACCAGCTGATTAGGCATGTATGTCTCCTTTTTCCCCCATTGACCCAGGAGCTCTTTATGTGATTCACTGAGGCTGATCCCTGGCCAGCACTGCAGCTTTACTTACTCAGCTGCTCAAACCTGCTTCTTTCCCATTCTTCCCAGTTACTGTTTCTGAAAGTATCCTTTAATAAGTAATGGCCACTATCAGACTCTCCCATCCCAGTCAAGAGCAGGCTGGCCAGCCAAATGCCTCACTCCTTACCCACAGGGCAACCCTGCCCCCAATTAAGCCACCTTACCATGATAGGCCCGCAGCCCCAGCCCCTGGCTGGCTCCACCCCTGATCGCCTCCCCAATAGTGGGTGGGGCCGGCCAACTTCCTGCAGCTCCTCCCCCTGGCCACCCGACCCTTGATCTCATTCCTCACCCCAATGAGGAGCGAGGTTGGCTGGCCAACTTCCTGCAGCCCTTCCTCTAGGCCAGTCCAACCCCCAATGTTCCCCCACAACCCTGATCAGCCCGCATCCCCTCCCCCTGGATAGCCCCACCCCTAATCACCCCTGATCCCAATAGGGGACGTGGCCAGCCAACCAACCACCCATGGCTCCTCCCCCGGCTGCTGGCCCCCTGATTGGCACCCCATACCCCATTCAGGGGCAGGGCCAACTGGCCCACTGACCACAGCCCCTCCCAATGGCTGGCTGCACCCCCAATTGGCACCCCAACCCCAATGGGTGGCGGGGCCCAAACACTTGGGGCCCCTCTGCCCAGCTGTCCAACCTCCCACCATCTTCTCCTCTTGACAGGCTAAGCCCTGATCCGCTCCAATTGGGGCCAGGCCAGCCAGACCCCCACCCATGCACGAATTTGTGCACTGGACCTCTAGTATTTTTATAAGATCAAAATAATTTGAAGCAGGGGGTCTCTCAGGGGTGAGGATGATGGAGTCCCTGGTGCTAGGACGCTTGCATGCACGACTCCGGAGACCAGGTTCTATGACACAGGTCTAATTTTATTGAGGAAGTGCAGCAGTATATATAGTGGAAGTGGCCAATCATAGAACATCTTCTTAGGGAGCCAATGAGTGTAAAGGTCGGGGTACTCTGTACATGGCTCTAGGAGGGGCTCAGGCGGACATTGCCATCTTCTTGGTTTGCCAGAAAGATCTGAACTGTTGGAGTGTGCTCACAGCATTGCATCAGCCACTGCACTGAGATAAACCTCCTATGCTCCACCTACATCTCCCCCTTCCTTTTTTATTAGCGCCTGTTGGATGTGTATAATTATGGCCTGTTGTGCGTTATGTGGGCTATCATGGTGAACATACAGCAGAAGAGGAAGAATGCTATAAGGAATATACCAGCTAAGGTAGCCCAAATGAATAGGTTAGCGGGATTTAGCCAAGAAGTGAGGCAGCTGGAACCCAAAGTAAGGCAGGGTTAAGAATAGAGTCCCTGTTGAAGGATTCTCCTCCAGCAGTGCCGTGTCTCCTCTTCAAGTGAGAGGTCCTCCATCTCCATCACTGATGGGGTGACTGGTCTCCGACTCATCTCTTAAGGCATGTGGCTTGACGTCTCTCACTGGAATCCAGAGGGGGTGTCTCTCGCCTTCTGGGAAGATACAAGCAAAACCTCTCCCCTGGGTTGAATAGAGGGTTTAGGGCCCCTGTTGATATACATAGACTGTTTCTTATCTGGCCACAGAGCTCTTGTAATTCGTGTAAGATGAGTGAGTCCAGGATGGCTACTTGAGGAGCTATAGGGGTTAATTGTTAGCAGCTGTGGGGGTGATGTTTACTGGAAAGGCTTGAGGGGATTTTCCTTAATTCTGAGGGTAGAGAAGCCTATAGCTTTCACAGTGTGGACTGCATAAGCACTATCGAAAAAGATATTACCTGGATTGTCCTGACAGTATAGAAGTGCATGTATCACTGCATGTAACTCCCCAGCTTGTACTGAGCCTGAGTACTGGTATTTTAGGTAGGTTTATTGGTTGTAGAACCTGGAGGTGGAACCGTCTTCCCCTCCCCTAAAGGCGCGGGCTCAGCAGTAGGCTTTTTGGCTTCATTTTTGTCCGAATCCAAACGTTCTTTAACGAACAAGTCCCACGAATCGGGGGGGCAGAGGACTCTGGAGGGTAGTACAGGGGAAGGGGACCCTCCTTCACTGAGGCCGCAAGGGCCACAGGTATCGGCAGAGATACCTGTGGTTCAGGGGGGACTCCAGAGTGATATTTGAGGAGGGCCAAAATGGCGGGTGTTAGAGAAAGCAGAAATGTTTTTCCTTCATGAACCTCGGCAGACCTTATACGCTTGAGTACTTTCTCCCAAGTGCCTGGGTCCCATACGGGGGCTTTTAACAACCAGGGATTAAAATGTAAGAAGCACTCCCACAGCATCTGGAGTTCCTTTTCTGATATCTTAACTCGCCTACTCTGCAAAATGGCGTGGAGAGCTCATGCCTGAGGGGCACGTGCATTGGGGGGAACATTGCCCATATTGCAGAGGGTCACTCACCTGGCTCGACGTTCCGGGGACCCCTCGTTGGGTGTCATATGAAGCAGGGGGTCTCCCAGGGGTGAGGACAACGGAGCCCCTAGCGCTAGGATGCTTGCATGCACGACTCCAGAGACCAGGTTCTGTGACACAGGACTAATTTTATTGAGGAAGTACAGCAGTATATATAGTGGAGGTGGCCAATCATAGAACATCTTCTTAGGGAGCCAATGAGCGTAAAGGTTGGGGTAACACTTTAGGTTGGGTAAGTAAAATGGTAATTGCAGGAAAGAAAATAACAGTAAGAAAAAAAACAAAATGAAAAATTTAATTAATCCCATGGTATTACAGTTATATAATAATTTATTTGTAATAATCCTAATAGTGCATGATGATTTTATCTGCATTTTAAAGTATTTAAAGCATTTAAGAGATATCACATGTTAGGGTTATAAGGAGAGTAATGAATTAAGTTTGTAATCAATATTCAAATCTTTGGAATTTTATAATTATATGCCTTTTATAAATTTATTAATTGCGTGATACTATGTAAATATTTGGGAAATATTTGAAGAAATATTTGAATATTAATAGCTATTCATTAGATAAGGTGAAAAAGAATGTAAATGGATCTGACAAAAAAGAACAAAGATTTATATAATTAACCATACTAAATTTAAGACTGTTATCTAATAAAAGAGTAATATGCAAATTAACCATCACTCCCTCACTCCATCACAAAGATGATGGTGGCCACGGAACTGGAGCAAGCAGGAGGCTTGAGTTGCCCCCAGTGATGGAGAAAGCGAAGCTTCCTGCCTGCTCTGGCTGGCCCTGAGCTCTGTTCAAGTCTACAAAGTTTCAATTGTAGATGATAAATAAATCCCAAATACCTGCTTCCAGCCCTTGGGCATGGCCAGCCTGAAAATGGCCGTCAACCCCTTAACCCAGGCTGGCCAGGCACCCCAGTGGGGACCCTCAGCCTGAAAGGTGTCATTCCACCACAAAGATGGCCACTCCTATAGCCACAAGATGGTGGTGCACAGTCCAGCTCAGCCTCGCCACTGAAGTGGTCAGGCCTGTTAGCCAGGCAGGTGGTGGGGGAGGTGGCAGGCCCAAGGGGTGGGGCGGGGTGGAGCCTGCAATAGCAGGGGTCTGAGAGTACCCTGCCCAGGCCTGCAGCCTAGTCCAGAGGCTGCCAGTGGGGCAAGGGTAGAGCCAGAGACAGCAGGGGCCAGGATCAGAGACAGTGATTGCAGAGGCCTGGGCTCTATAAAGCTGGTAATCTGAGGGGCTTGTGGGGGGTTCCCTGCCCAGGCCTGCAGCCTCGGCCAGAGGTTACAGGCCTGGGCAGGGGTAGAGCTAAGATTGGAGGGGCAGGGATGGAGCTGGTGATTGGAGTAAACTACAGAGGAAACACCTTTTCTGACTGCTCATTGGCTAAGCTCCCTGTATGCCACTGGTAATATTCTTAGTAACTTGAGTAATAAGAATCCAAAAGGGTGATCTAGGGTTTTTCCACCATACTCCTGCAGAAAAAAAATGAAGGTCCACTGCTGGAGGGCTAAGAAATGTCATATCCTGCCCTAGCTGGTTTGGCTCAGTGCATAATGCCTCAGCCTGCTGACTGCAGGGTCTGGGTTCAATTCTGACCAAGGGCATGTACCTAGGTTTCAGGCTTCTCCCTGGCCGGGGCCAGGTTAGGAATCCTGCAGGAGGCAACCAATCAAAGTGTTCCTCTCACTTTGATGTTTCTCTCTGCTTTTCCCTTCTCTTCCACATTCTCTAAAAATCAATGGAAACATATCCTCAGGTGAGGATAAAAAAAAGAAAGAAAGAAATGTCATATCCTATAAAAGACACATCTTGAAAATGCCTAAAGAAAGTTGTCATTTCTTCATGGTGAAGGGACTGGAGTCCATGTTGATGAAAACACCTTGGTGGCTGTGATGACTGGCAGTGGTTGTAGCAGTGGTGTGATGGAGCTGGTGGCTTCCCCTGATTAGCCTGGTCATCTCCCACAAAGGGAGGCCAGACTGCAGCTTAGGCCCGCTCCCCAAGGGGAGCAGGAGTGGACCTAAGCTGTTAGTAGGACACCCCCTGAGGGCTCCCAATATGTGAGAGGGGGCAGGCTGGGCTGAGGAACCCCCCTGCCCCAGTGCATGAATTTCGTGCACTGGACCGCTAGTCTACAATAATAAAAGCATAATATGCTAATTAGACCGGACAGCTGAATGACCTTCCGGAGGAAGCCACAGTGGTGGGGGCTGAGGCAGAGATGGTTAGGGGTGATGAAGTAGGCAGGCAGAGTGGTTAGGGGCTATCAGGCAGGCAAGGCAGGCAAGTGGTTAGGGGTGATCAGGCAGGCAGACAGGCAGGCAGGCAAAGTGGTTAGGGGAGATCAGGCAGGTTGGCAGAGGCAGGTGGGAGTCATCAGTTTTGGATGTCGAGAGGGTGCAGGCTGAGCTGAGGGGAACCCCCCCTCTGTGCACAAATTTCATGCACCAGGCCTCTAATATATATATATATATATATATATATATATATATATATATATATATATACACATACATTGATGAGGTCATACAGAGAAAAGGCCTCATGTCTCATGCTCACATACATTCCTTTATGTTTAAGGGTGACACCAGCGTTAGTGGAATCCCTAGGAACTTTATTGAAGTATTTGTTAATGGAAGGTTGATAGACCCAATGATAAAGAACAGTGGTTTTATTTTCTCCCAAATTATTTTATATGATAAAGCATTTTAGTTATAATCTTTAAGCAGCTGTGTTATTTTTTATTGCCTTCATATTGAATTTATTAGGATCTCAGTATATAATGCTCAATTCATTTTTCATATGTTTTCAAACATAAATATATAGATTTAATTTTGCAAAGAGCTTAGTATGCAGATTTCTTGTCTCTGATCAATGAAAATTTTATACTTTTCTAGAGTTGTAGGTGTAAATATGTTTTGAGAAGCACATGATATAAATGGAGGTTTAAAAAATATATATGTAATTACTGTTTTGAGAGGAAACAGAAATGAGATAAATTCATTTCTTATACTATTTGTTTCGGGTGAAACTTTAGCAGCGTGATAAAAAAAATGTCTATTACAGAATTTTCTGGCATAAACAATTTTCCATAGAAATCTTCCTTCTCAAATTCACCATGAAGTTCACAGTTTCAATTTCAGACATTTCACTATCAAATATTCTCTTACAATAACTCTTATTTAAAGTTGAAAGTCAAGTAAAATGTTAAAGTGAGTCTTATTATAGGCTAAATATGTTTTATTATTATAAATATTCTGATACAATTGGTAATCACTAGAAAGATTTTATAGAATAAAGGCTATGCAGAAGCAAACTTGTCTTATATTCTGACACTTTTCTCTCTTGTGATGTTTATCTCATTTTAGAGAGCTTAACTTTGCTTTTACTTTATTTAGAAATTTTACTTAAACCATCACACATAAATTAAAATTTATATCATTTAAAAATACTTCTCTGGGCTGCCAGACTGCTTGGGAGAGGGAGACGAAGAGGGAGAGTGAGGGCAAGGGAGAGGAAGAAGGAGATGCTCTTCCCCACAAAACACAGATTCTAATGTGGAAAGTAAGTCAAACATACTCTACTTTATTTTCCCCTTAATATAAAACAAAACCAACAAATCAAACCAAAAATAGTGATCTTTTAGACCCTATGTCCTTTCATTTACCACCCCACCTCTATACTGCCCTTCACACACAAGCTTCAAATATATATATATATAATCTTCATTTTCTCACTTTCTCTTTTTTACTCAACCAACTGTCTCCACTTTAAACTCTACTGCTCCTGAATATTTTTTGTTAAGTTAATTAATGAATGGTCTCCTGTGCTTAATCAGTAAACATAGTCCAGTTATCAAGTTACTTTACCACTAAGAATCTCACATTTCTCTTATTTATTTTTTAAATTCTTTTTATTTTTAATTGCAGTTTATTTACTTTCAGTATTACTCTGTATCAATTTCAGATGTACAGCACAGTGGTCAGAAAATCATGTACTTTACAAAGTGGTTACCCAGTGTTTCCAACACCCACCTGGACCCATCAATTGATACTATGCTACGATTGACTATATTCCCCATGCTGTAATTGACATCTCTGACCATTATGTTATTACCAATTTGTAATTCCCTCATTTGAAAAATAGTCTCTTTTACTGGTTTCTGGACACCATGCTTTTTGGGTTTCATGATGATTGACTGCATTTTACAGAAAAATTCTGAAATGATGGCTAAAACAATAAGTTTTTGTTTTTGTTTTTGCAATAGTTCTAGTGTTAGAAAGTCCAGGATAGTCTGACAGCTCCAGGGTATCATTGAGGAACCAGGATCCTATTTTTCCATGCCACTCCTCAAGGTCACCTCCTGGCCCAGCGTGGCTATTAGACTCTAACTATATATCTACATTGATGGCCAGAAGCAGGAGACAGATGGGAAGACAAAAGTGTTCTTCCTTCCAACCAAGTCAACTCCTTTATGTCAATTTCTTTCTACTCCACACTCTACTCCTTGAGAGAATATAGTCATATGGTCATGCCTAAGGAAAGGAATTCTGGGAAATAGGAAACATCACAATCTGGAATAAAATTTAACTTCTTTGAATGAATAAAGGAAAGTGGGATATTGGTTGTAACTATGCACCCTTGTCAGATATACATGTCTTCTTTCTTCTGTCTCTACAACTTCATCTTTTGTACTAACTTCTTATGACTCATATTTAATTCAATAAACACTCTCTTTTTTTAAACAAATCTTAAAACAAAATAACTAGGCACACTGCCAGATTTGAAATCTCAGCTCTACCAAAGTTCTTAGGTCTCACAGAAGTGACATAATACCTCATTCCCCAATTTCCCCCTCAATAATATAGTAATGGTGGTAGATACAATCGCTGAGAGTTGATGAGAGTGTTAAATAGTTAATATTTATAATGCATTTAGAACATGACTACGGCAGGTAGTGTGTGGTATATTATTGATACTGATGCTGCTGGTAGCATTTGAATTTAACATACACCTTCAGAATGTGAATCTGTATTTTGGCTCTAACTCCATATGTTAGCAAGAGAAATATATGGCTTCTGTGATTATTATTATTTCAGCCAGAAGAGATGTGCCCGTCAGCTTCTAAGCTTAGTGCCCACTGTCCTGTAGGTAACTTTTTAGACTGAATGCAGGCATTTTCTCCATCTCTGTTTTTATGGGCCAGCAAAAACATGTAATCCTCACATCATGGATCCTCTAAAACACCATTACCTAATTAGTTAATGTTCCTGAACCAGACTCAACCCCAGCCCATTTGTACAACTCCATCAAACAAATCTCATTATGCTCACTAGAATCACAACTTCATAACTACCAAACTTCCCTCAATTTGCAAACACTTCAATGAGTGTTTTCTTTAACATCCTTGTTTTAAGTGAAACTCATATTCAACATGAGAAAATTTATTTGGCAGAAAATATTGAAAAATGGCTGTATTTCAAAGCTCGAAAACATGAGGTGTGATTGATGTTACTCCTACTCCATGTTGCTCCATCCATCCAGTTCATGAAAACAAGAACCTGGTTAATTCTTTCACATGTATTACCTAACCCCTCCTTATTTCTGTCATGTGATGGCTTCCAGACAATTCACGCTAATCTGGTAAAGATTTTAACATATATTTAACAGAACTTGATAAGAACAGAAGCACTGCCATTTTCCTGTGTTATACTTAAGTGACTTATCTGTCTTTGTATGTAGTCCTTGACCTTTTTACCTCCAGAGTCATCCACATTAATTTCTTTTCAATGTCCTACATCATCTATCTTTTCTAGTACCTTAAGCATTTCACTGTAACCCATAAATAGATTTTTTGATCATTTAAATTAACTTCTTTTCTATTAATCAAAACTCGAAAAGAAACTTTGCAAAAGGTCCAGAAATAGAAATCCAGATATTTAATGTTGGAGAGAGTCTATAAAGTCTATATTTTCCACATTATTGGAAAGTCAGTTTTTTTTTCCATTTAGTATTTGAAAAAGCTAGTAGACTCCCATGAGTAAGACCACGGACCTTAAAACTGAGATCCCATTGGAGAAAGAGTGACTTTGCCATCTATAATGTTATGGTTTTTTGATTAAACTTTGTCTTAATCAGGGTGGGAACCTTTTGCTGCCAAAGGCCATTTGGATATTTATAACATCTTTTCACGGGACATACAAAATTACCAACTTGAAAATTAGCCTGCTATATTTGTTCAAACATTTAATTAACTCACCCCTAATGCCTTGGCAGGGCCAGACCAAATGATTTCACATGCCTTATACAGCCTGCATGCTGATGCTTCCCACCCCTGCTTATGTTAACCTCATTATGTGAGGAAATAATTGTCTTAAGGTACAACAACAATGAAAAAACAGAAGAGCAAATGGGGAAAAAAATGGAAAATTTACATATTGAATTCATAATTCATCAGATTTAAGAACTAAAGCATAAACTTTGCCCTGGAAATTGCACTGAAGTTAGAACTACACAGAGAAAATTAACATAGGTCCTATGCAAAGATAATAATTTATTCATAGTCTTTAGTTTTTATTTTTTATGACCATCTAACTCCCGCTGTCTCTGTATGACATCTTAGAAACTGTACTTCCTCAGCTGTAGCATTTATCAAGCTGCATTATAATTTTAAGTTTATTATAACTTTCTTATCTAATTCCCATATAGGGAGAGACTGTATTCAACTTGCTCAGCACTATTTATATAGCAAATGAATGCAAATTTTGGCACATACTAAATTCTCATCTAATCTAATAAAAGAGTAATATGCAAATTAACCTCACTCTGCGACACCTAAACCACACCCACCAGCCAGTCACGCCCACCAGCCAATCAGAGCGACTATATGCAAATTAACCCGGGAAAGATGGTGGTTAATTTGCATACACAGGTGCAGAGTGAAGACTGAAGACAGCCTAGAAAGAAGCCAAGTGCTACAGAAGGGAGTGAAGTGGCAGAGAAGGGAGAAAGCGAGGCAGTGGAGACAGGAGGGAGTAAAGTGAGACAGACAGGGGCTGAGAGTGAGGCAGCAGAGATGGGAGGGAGCTGAGGCAGCAGAGATGGGAGGAAGCGAGGCAACGGAGAAGGGAGTGAAGCCTGCCTCAGTGGGCTTTGCTCCCTTCTCTGCTTCGCTCTGGCTCAAGAAGCCCTATTCTTGCAGGAATCTTCCTGCAATGGGCCTCCAGTTTATACATAAACGAGGGGCCCGGTGCACAAAAATTTGTGCACTCGGGGTGGAGGAAGTCCCTCAGCCCGGCCTGTGGCCTCTCACAGTCTGGGACCCCTCAGTGGATGTCCTATGATGGCCCCAGTCTGCCAGGCGCCTTCTGTGTGTGTGTGTGTGTGTGTGTGTGTGTGTG
>PVJC01054045.1:0-10629 GCA_004026665.1 Murina feae | reverse complement strand
TGGTTATGAGAGTCAGCTGTGTCTACAGTGGGAGAACTTCTGTGCTGGAGACACCCTTATGGGGCAAGAGTTGTTTCAGTGGGGCTTTTATGCTCACTGCATCTGCCCCGAGTGTGTTCCTTGTGGATCTGTTTTGTTTAGGTTAGTCCCACTCTGGCCACTGGGTGAGGCTGGCTCCTGTATCTTTAAGGAGGTGTTGCTGCAGAAGCCTCTGACGCACTTGGGAGGGGCGGGGACTCGGGGAGTTCACTGGGCGGGGCAGAGCAAATAGCTATGGCGCTTCTCAGCCCTGCGCTGAGAGACACCAGGTCTCTGTGTCCTGTGTAATTGCTGCAAGCAACGCTGAGAGAAACCCACTTTGGGTTTCCACCCGGTGCCAGTCAGTCCCCCTTCTCTGGGTGTCTGTGGGATCTCAGAAATTCGCCTGGAACTGGAGTTCAGAGCCACTGGGAGCTTGTGGCTCTCTCCGTTTTGGAAAAGAACCGCGACCTCCGGTACCACCCTTCCCCGAGCCCATGCGCGCGCCTCCGTACCTCTGTACTTTGCTTCCGTCACTCCTCTAAGTCTCAGACTCTTCTCTAGTTGTAGGATTTTCATTCAGCCAGCCATCCTGTGGGTGTGAGTGGTGTCTGTGTGTTCTTTTCGTGGTTTTTCTGAAATAGTTGTTCACAGCTGCATATACGGTGTATACCCTATGCCGCCATCTTGTTTCTCTGATTATATTTTTTCTTTTTAGTTAATGTTTTTATTTCGGATGTGATTCTGTCTATGAACTGTCAACATAAGGAGTAACAATTTTATGTGTGCACTGTTTTAGGGTAACTAGAGGCCCAGTGCATGAAATTTGTGCACAAGGTGGGACGGGGGGGTCCCCTCAGCCCAGCCTATAATCCTGGACTGCTGTCTCCTAATTGCTTGCCTGCCTCCCTGCCTGGTCACCCCTAACTGCCTCTGTGTGCTGGCCTAATCACCCCCCACTACCTCTGCATGCCAGCCTGATTACCCCAACTGCCCCACCTCACCAGCCTGGTCACCTCTTACTACCACCCTCCCCAACACCTTGGTGTGGCTGAGGGGACTGGGCATTGCCACCTTCTGAGGGTGTGAAGGTCAATTAGCATATTCTCTCTTTATTAGATGCAATGTCATCTGCTAACATTTTAATTTAAATGTAAAAATATATTGGGACAATCCACAAAACGAGTGTTAAGAGCATAAACCCATGTATAATTAAGTATAATTGAGTCCTTAATTAAGAGTAATTGAGGGAAGATTACCTAGAAGTCAAAATACAAAAACCATTGAAGAATGTGCATCTTTCAATCTGATTATAGACATGTCCTCCCTGCTTACATCTGTGATCTGCCAAAACTAAAGTGTTTTGTGAGTATTCAATTGGCCTAAATGCTAAAGCTTTCACAGGGAGAAGCCAGGCTCAGCAATTGCTTCCAAGAATTATAATTTCATCAAGACAAAAGGCCTGAAAAGAGCAAAAGCATCTTGCTTGTTTATGCCTGCAGAATTTATCATATATGGGTAATGTTCTTTCTGCCTGTAGATGTGAATTCAGCTTCCACAATGTATATGAGTTCATTAAGATTTGCTTAGGCCCTGGTCTGGTAGCCCAACTGGTTAGAACATCGTACTGATATACCAAGGTTGTGTGTTCAATTTCCATTCAGGGCACATATAAGAATCAACCAATGAATGCATAAATAAATGAAATAACTCTCTCTCTCTCTCTCTCTCTCTCTCTCTCTCTCTCTCTCTCTCTCTTCTCTCTCAAATAAATAAATAAATAATTTTCTGCCCTAGCTAGTTTTGCTCAGTGGCTAGAGCATTGGTCTGAGGACTGAAGGGTCCCAGGTTCAATTTCGGCCAAGGGCAGGCTGGGAGCTTGATTCCCAGTAGGGGGTGTATAGGAGGCAGCCCATCAATGACTCTCTGTCATCATTGATGTTTCTATTTCTCCCTCTCCCTTCCCCTCTGAAATCAATTTGAAAATTTTTTTAAATCAATGCAAATACATTTTTTAAAAAGATTTTCTTATAAAAACATAGCTTAGAAGTCCTATGTGAGCCAAGATGAGGCTCACTATGGCTGAGTAGATGATCCCCGTTGTTTCAACTACACTTCCACACTAATCAGCACTGTCTGAGAAACCCAGATTGGTAAGTCTCTTAAATAACAGCTTATGTTTACCAAAATTTACTAATTATCTCTCTTTTTCTCTCTCTCTTTTATTCTCTCATATATATACCTCACTGACAGTCCTACTATTCACTTTCATTTTATAGGTGTGTATGCCTTTTTATAAATATTTATTTATTTATTTATTTATTTATTTATTTATTTATTATATATGTTTTTATTGACTTCAGAGAGGAAGGGAGAGGGAAAGAGAGATGGAAACATCAATGATGAGAATCATTGATTGGCTACCTCCTGCACGCCCCACATTGGGGATCGAACCTGCAACCTGGGCATGTGCCCTTGACCAGAATTGAACCTGGGACCCTTTTGTCCACAGGCCAATGTTCTATCCACTGAGCCAAACCAGCTAGGGTGATGTGTATGCCTCTATGTTGGGCTCTTTTTCTAAGAGCTAAGGGGTGGGGGTGGAAGATAGCAATGGCCTAGTCAGACAAAAGATTTTCTCTAATGGCTGATATTCTTCTGGAAGTGAACGGAAAAGCCATAAGCAAACAAATAAGCAGAGCAATTTCAAATGGCGATCAGTGCTATGTGGGGAGAAGGTTATGAGATATAGACGAGGAGCGAGGGTGGCTTACTTGGAATGGGTGATCAGGGAAGGGCTAAGGAGTTGATGTCTGAACTGAATGAACAGAGAGCCAGCCATGAGGCTATGGAGGAGAAAAATATTCTAAGCAGAAGGCAGAGCAGTTATGAAGGCCTTAAAGGGAGGGATAGGTCTGGCATGTTTGAGAAGCAGCAAGAGTAACTGTACCCTGCAGCAGGGTGAACCAGAGGAGGGTGGTGGGGGTAGGTACCCTCGGAGAGGTAGGCTACAGTTCCTGTCACATTAAAAGATTTGTAAGCCATGGTCACACATTTAGACTTTACTCTAAGTTTAATGGGATTTTCAAGATTTATATTTTAACTGTCTGGCACTAAAATATTGAGCATTAGGTTAATGGTGAGCAGTGAAATTAATGTGCAGAATCAGCTGGTGTCTCGGAGGCTTGTGAAGCTCAACATGGATCTTCTCATCCCTTGCCCCTGACAATGGTAATTCCTGGGAGCTAGGTTGAAAATGCAGAACCTCAGGCCTTGCCCCAGATGTATAGGATCATAATTTGCATTTTAATAAGCTTCCCAGGTGATTCATATGCACATTAATTCTGAGAAGTGCTTCCTAAGGCTGGGGTCTGGACATTGAGTGCATTCTGGAATCACCTTGGGAGCTATTAAAACACTGCTGCCTGCATTGGCCCAGACAGGCTGCTGCAATTGGTCTGAGGTGCAACCATAACTTTGGAAGCCCCTTATCATTTTTTAAAATATATTTTTATTGATTTCAGAGAGGAAGGGAGAGGAAGAAAGAAATAGAAACATCATTGATGACAGGAAATCATCGATTGGCTGCCTGCTGCATGTCGGACTGAGCCCCACCACCCAGGCATGTGCCCTTGACCAGAACCTGGGACCCTTCAGTCTGTAGGCCGACGGTCTATCCACTGAGCCAAACTATCTATGGCCCCTTATCTTCTAAAGGTTGAAAAATGCTGCCTTAAAGTATAGTAGGTGACCACCAGTTGTTTTTCATGCTCAACTGATTATCTGTAAACTGTCTTTTTCCTTATTTTCTCTCATATCAGTTCCCAGGGACAAATCTTGTTTTCCCTTCTCTGGTTATTAGGAAAAAGGGCTTCTCTCCCTGGGGATTTTCAAACTGACTGCATAGAGAAAAGCAGCCAGGCTGGCCCTGAAGACAGACACACTGGCTTTCAATGCAGAGGATTAACTACCCTCTGCACTAGGCTGCACGCTGTCAAAGAGAACAACCTGGAATGAGTTACCAAACCCACAATGTTCTTTCAAAAGTGATCGTAAAAACCCTAATTCCTTTCCAATGGAAAGCCTAGAATGAAGAATTCAATTCTCTTGTCAGCCCAGTTTTCCAAGTTGTCAAGCGTTCAGAAAAGGACTTTTCTTCAAAATTAATAATTGTGGTAGAAAAATAGGTAGTATTCTACCTGAAACCTATGTAATTTCATTAACTAATGTCACCCCAATAAATTTATAAAAATAAATAAAAGAAAAATAGGTAGTACTCTGCAGCTATTTGAATCTCTGAGGAGTTGGTTCCTCTCAAACCCCATGCAGCACAGAAAAGAGCCCCCTGGGCATTTCCTGCCCAACCTTTTGTTTGTTTGTTTGTTTGAAATATATTTGTATTGATCTCAGAGAAGAAGGGAAAAGGAGAGGAAGAGAGCGATAAAAACATCAATGATGAAAGAGAATCATTAATTGGCTGCCTCCTGCATGCCCCACAGTGGGGATGGAGCCCACACCCTAGGCATGTGCCCTGATCAGGTATCTAACCATGACCTCCTGGTTCATGGGTCAATGTTCAACCATCGAGCCACACCGACCTTGCTCCTGCCTGATCTTTTCAGTCACTTCCTGGGCTGACTTCTGGAGGGGATAATAAGAATCCCATGATGGTAAAGAAAAAAGGAAAAAGACATTTCAAATTTTCACACAATGATTTAGCCTCATGTCTTCAACTCAGTGCTTCAAAAATATCAGCTCAAATTGCTTTTATAAAGAATCATTGCTGCTCTGGCCAGTGTGTCTCAGTTGGTTGGAGAATCATCCCTGTAGTGGGTTCAGTTCCCAGTCAAGGTGAGGAGGAATATAGGAGGCAACCTGGCGGGCATCAGCAATCTGAATCTGTGCCAGTGACTGGTGTCCTAGTGCACATTCTTGTTAGCCATAATTAAGTCACTGCCCCTTCCTTAGGCAATCGTCTGTTTTCCTGGGTGCTCTCAGTTTTCAGGGGCTTCGGATCCGGAATTTGGCAGCTTGGCTGGAGGCGGGGGTTGCTGGCACCACCCAGGCAAGGCATTGAGATACAATCTAACTTCCCCATTCTAACTGACTCAGGAGGGGCTGTGAAAGCCCATCACAAAAGCCCATCACAAAAGCCCAGTAGTTAGGAAACAGGAAACAAAGAAACATCCTATATAATAAAAGAGAAACATGCAAATTAGCCATCCCTTCACTATGCTCAAGCCACACCCACAAGCCAATCAGAGTGACTATGCAAATTAACCTAACAAAGATGGTGGTTAATTTGCATACACAGGTGTCAAGTGCCCCAGGAGGTGACGGCAGCTGCAGGCATGGGCTCCTGGGACCTTGCTGGCCCAGGAGGCAAGGCCTGCTGCACCAAGCCATGCCTGCAGGCTCCCAGGACCTTCGCTAGTCAGGGCAGCGAGGCCTCCATGCAAAGCCACATCCACGGGCTCCCAGGATCTTGCCAGCGGAGAGCAGAACGGGAGAGGAGCGGGCGGAGAGCAGGAGGTTTGGAGGACTTGGCAGAGCAGGAGACCACTGGACATAGAGCAGAGCAAGAGAGAGGGCAGTTTGGAGGGCTTGGCTCCCTCTGTCACCCCAGCTTCATTGCAGCTGTGAAAACTGACAGCAGAGAGGAGGAAGTCCCACACCCACAGAATCACCCAGAATCAGCCTTTGGTCGGACAGCTTTTAGCAGCCTGACAGCCAGGACTCTCACTCATCTGCATCTCAGACTGTGACAGTAGAGAGTGGGACTATGTCTAAAGAACAACTGTTGATACAACATAGTTCTGCAGCTGAAAAATGCTGGTGTTATTAACAGAAAACTGTCTAAAGACCAACGTACCTTTGAAGTTGAAAGAAGGAAGTGGCGAGGACAGAACAGTCATCAATAAGTACTACCAATACTGGTAGGAACTGCCTTCTCAGCGAAAAAGGAGTACATGAGGATGAAATCCTCGCACATAGTTGTGGTGGAATGACTGTTTGATGTGAATTTTGCCTATCACTCAATTTCTCAGATGAAAAACCATCCAGTGGGAAATTTACTCGATGTTGTAGCCAAGGAAATGATATACATTTTCCAGATTACTCGGGATATTTTAAAAGATTAACGACAAATGAAGATTCTGACAGTAAAAATTTTATGGAAAATATTTTTTCCATAAATAGTTCTTTTGCTTTTGCTTCCATGTATGCAAATATTGCATTACCATCAGGATATGAGCCTACTGTTTTAGAGTACATGGACAAGTTTATCACCATATTGGAACTTTACATCTTAAACTTAAAACTAATCTAAAATTAATTAATAGGAAGGGGAATGGAAATTTAATACTTATTTTTCTTACTAATGATAAATATGAATATTTATTGACAAATACTGTGCGAGAACTAAAGATACTTTATGAAATAGTTTTGTAATGCAGGGCTTTAAAAAGGAGAAGGGAGTCATTATGTGCCATTGCTTTTTACAGTGGTGACATTATAACTTGCCTTCTTCCTAATGTTCAAGCCTTGAAAATATTCTACTCTTTGAGTCCATTTGGATGGTGTTCTTATGTTGGCTTTGAGTTTAGGCCAAGAATAATTGGAATTAATTCAGGAATTAAGCTCACTCACTCTACAACATCTGGGCCTTTGTCAATTGGCTTTGATTATTTTTTGTAGTCACATTGTAATCATCAGCACCACTCTGGGATACTTGGAATTTAATTCCCCGCCTAAGGACTAGGTTTTCTGCTATTAGCACTGTCATCTTAAGCATATGTAATGCAATCAGTAACTGCATTACATACACATTATGTTTCCCATTCTTTGTTCCTGATCGAATTTATTGCTGCCCTAGAGGTTTAGCACTAGTTCTGCCCTTTGCCTAGAATGTTCTTGCCTCTATTCTTGTCATTTAATTCTCAATTCCCTCCTCAGAGAGTCTTTGCCTGAACACCCAATCTTAAGTAGTCCCCCAGACACTTCTATCACATAACTCTACACTACTTTCCCCTACCACTGGTCACTGCCTGATATGACTTGGTTTACTTCTTTGTCTATTCTGTTATCATCATAACTAGCTAGTTATAACATTAATACAGGAAGGAGCAAAGGAGATGCCAGACGTTACAAATGTGGTTATCTGGGCAGCTTCACCAGGAAGCTGCAATTTTACACTCCTCAGGGAAACACAAGTCCACTCCCTGCAAATCACTAGGGGAAGGGGCCCAGCAAAGGGGAGAAATGAAAACAAAGATAACTAGCCAGAGGGGTGGAGAAAATCCAACCCTGAGAAAATTTGAGAATACAAAATTCCCAGACAAAGAATTCTCTCTCTCTCTCTCTCTCTCTCTCTCTCTCTCTCTCTCTCTCTCTCCTTTGCTTCACTCCTGCTTCCTTGCACTTGCCCTGTTCCCTCCATAGTCATGTGGCCCTAGACCCTACACACAATGGACTGCAACAGGGAACACAAGTTAAGCTTGCAAGATGCTGGACTGAACTGTGCAAATATGGAACGGAGTCTGGACAGTGGCTTTGCTTCTAGCTCTGATGAAGGCAAAATGGGACTTTTTTTCATACCAAAATGGAGGGAGATAGGACCTTGGAAACTCAGGAGTTTAATTCCATAGAAATAAAGCTTTCCCCAATATCTCATCCTCCCATGCGGGCCTCAGGAAATTCTTATTCCCACAGCACCCCACGAAGCTCACTTCTACCAGCAACAGGTAGAGATGCAAAGAACACCCCACTGATAAAATTTCCACTAAAATGAAGCTTTCTATGTTTGGGGTCTGTCTACATACTGCTCTAACCCTGGCACCTAAAATTGTAACTGGTCATAGTGGTGGGTGCTCAAATACTGCTGACTTTCAGAAAACGTTGTGCATCTTTTGGTATCATTTCATCCAATTGTGGTAGCTGAAATAAAACATCATAGACCTTTACCTTCAATGCATCAGAAAGACAATAGAAATGTTTAGTTGGCTTATTGCTTTTTAAGATTTGAAAATTAGCATTCTTTAATAATGAAACATCAAATAACAGAGGTAGAATTGCAAACCTGAGTTCTAGCCTCAGTCATAGAATAACAAAAAAGAGATTGGCTCTTTGATGCCATTTTAATTTCTGTCACTGTGACTAAAAGTCAGATTGGATTCACTTTATCAGAAAGATATTAGGCCATGGTGATATTGAACATAGAGAGAGGATCAAGAAGAGAAATCTTGGCATAAAAGTCTTCTTGATAATATTGATAACTCATAGAACATTTTATAAGTAAATTTATCTCAGAGAAAAGTCTTTTTATAATCATGAATCTATAATTTGTTAGCAATATATATGGTTTCTAAAAAAATACTTGTATATTGTGGATAGATAAAGGGCCACATACTAAACCTGACAAACTCAGGAGAGGCCTGCAAGGCAGCCTTACAAACTCAGAGACCTAAAGTAACCACAAAGGATGGTCTGAAATTAAAACTTTTCAACTTAAAGCAAATTATGGCAAGTAAGCTGATATCTTCCTTGACAAAAATCAATTTTTATCTTGAGTCTATTGTCTTTTTGCATCTACAAGAACATATCTTTGGGTTTTTTGTTTTTGTTTGTTTGTGTTTAATTTATTTCAGAGAGGAAGAGAGAAATAGAAATATCAGTGATGAGAGAGAATCATTGATTGGCTGCCTCCTGCACTCCCAGTGGGGGTCAAGCTTGCAACCATGACCTCCTGGTTCATAGGTTGACACTCAGCCACTGAGCCACAATAACCAGGCAAGAACATACCTTTGGGATGTCAGAGTAATTCCCTTTCTTTCCCTCAGGGCACAATCTCACACCAGAGCAGATCATAGGACCCTCATTGTTCCTTTGTTCACTTGTTCCCCTGTATACCATTTCTATGTGTTGTAAATGTTTTTTTTAATTGATTGATTATTAAAGAGAGAAGCATTGATTTGTTGTTCTACTTATTGATGCATTCATTGGTTGATTCTTCTATGTGCTAAACCAGGGATCGAACCCAAAACCTTGGCATCTGGGGACAATATTCTACTAACTGAGTTACCTGGCAAAAGTTTGTGCTGTAAATGTTAATAGTTAAATATCCTATACCCACCAATGTAAATGAAGTATTTTTCTCTCCATTTTATTACTTATCCAATCACAGAGATTTCCCCACCTTATTTTCTCCTGCCTCCCTAATCTACCACCGATGAGTTTCATGTAACCCTTCATTGGATTGTTTCTTTGATTCTAACGTATAAAACTGCAAAACTGCCTTTCTCCCAAGTATCCTCTCAATCTGTTGAGATTTTGCTTCCTGGCAATTGTCATCAGTTTGGTTCAAATAAACTCAAAACTTCTCTATAGTTTTAGACATTTCTAATGTTGTATGCACTGCTGATAATCTGATAAATCATAGCAATTTTAGGATGAAGATAAATGTGTTATTTTTTAAAGTATATTTTATTGATTTTTTTACAGAGAGGAGAGGGAGAATTAGAAACATCAATCAGCTGCCTCCTGCACACCTCCTACTGCCCGCAACCAAGGAACATGCCCTTGACCGGAATCGAACCTGGGACCCTTCAGTCCACAGGCCGACACTCTGTCCACTGAGCCAAACCAGTCAGGGCCAAATGTGTTATATTTTATACCTCTAATCCACCGCCAGAGTTAATACACCATTTAGGTTTTCCATAAACTACCTTCATTTTACAATCCTAGTTGCTTTAATTTCAGCTGCATAGCCCACATCTGTTTAAAGAAAGATTTCTTTTTAAACCTTATCTCTGGTTTGCACATATAACACAACTTATTATCGGCTGTCATATTCCTGCAGAAGGATGAAGTGGTCATTTGCTACTTGGACTTTTGTTTAGCTTGTTAGGTTTTTCATTGACTCTAATGTACCAGATGTTATCCAGTTGGCAAAACAGTATTTCTTTAACCATCTGTGCGTTCATATCTCCATTTCATTCTCCAGCTGCATTTGCTCTCTTCCTTCTTGTACAAATAGCAATGTTGAAATACTTCCCAAGAAAACATGTCACTTGTTAACTTTTCTTTCCTTGTCCACAAGAAACTTGGAGTCCTCTGCACTTGTCTCCCAGGACCTTCTGGATCTCCTCCCACAGTACTAAAAGAGTCACAGTTGGCAATACCGACATCCCAGCTGTAAGGGTAAGAGTTCTGAAGCTGACTGAATAGACTGGGATTATAGCTTACTTCGAATTTCAGCAAGGCACTGTGAAGAGCTTCAGTGAAGTTGTTTACCTTTTCTGAAAAATGCACATAGATCATTTATGCAAACTGAGAGAAAATCGTGCTACACTAGTACCAGTGAATGATAAAAGGATGTTTGTTTTAAAATCATTTATCCAGCCCAGCCAGCATGTCTCACTGGTTGAGCATCAACCTATGAACCAGGAGGTCATGGGTGTAGGGTGTGCAGGAGGTAGCCAAATGATGAGTCTCGCCCATCATTGATGTTGCTATCTCTCTCTCCCTCTCCCTTCCTCTCTGAAATCAATAAAAAAATATACTTTAAAATAAATAAATAATATCCCTAACCAGTTTAGCTCAGTGGATAGAGCA
>PVJC01054044.1:0-10634 GCA_004026665.1 Murina feae | reverse complement strand
GCCAATCAAAAATATTATCCACTGAACCAGAGATGCAATCATTGAGCCAGAGAATATTTTTATCAAACACCAAAAAGCTGATTTTGATTCGACCACCATCTTGGCTGCCAAATCCTCACCGTTTATGAGAAGCTCGATTTACATTTAGATTTAGATTATAGCTGTGTTCTATTCCTAAACAGATCAAGACTCATCGCGGAAGATGATGAATAATGGCAGAATACACTGACAAACGATTCCTCTCTGGACAAAGGCACAGATTTGGCCCCTTTCCCATATTTCTCAATGTGCTGCTCTCATATTCTGGTCTGGGGCTAATCATGCCATAAAGAGAAGCTTCAACGTGTATGGCAGGGGACGGATGGGTGAAACTCCCAGGATGTGTGTTCTAATCGGACAGTGCTGCCTGCTTCCCATGCCCACGTGGCCTGTGTGGCGTGTCTGATAACAACGAGTGACAGGCAGATGGCACGATCGCTGTGGCGGGAAATGAGAACTAAAGCACACGCAGGTCCCAGCAGCCCCTGGCATGGTGGTCCTGAACCTAAACTTCAGCCATTCCTAACCATGGGTGGAGAGAAATGGATTCTAGCCCAACGGGTGTGGCTCAATCTAAACTAAATCTAAGTCAGATTATCCAAAATGGCCAGTTTAATGAAAATGATTAAGGGCAAAGGACCTAAATAGACACTTTTCAAAAGAGGACATTCAGAAAGCCAAGAGACATATGAAAACATGCTCAAAGTCACTAATCATCCGAGAGATGTAAATCAAAACAACAATGAGGCACCATCTCACACCTGTCAGAATGGCTATCATCAATAAATCAACAAACGACAGGTGCTGGAGAGGATGCGAAGAAAAAGGAACCCTCATGCACTGCTGGTGGGAATGCAGACTGGTGCAGCCACTGTGGAAGACAGTATGGAGTTTCCTCAAAAAGTTAAAAATGGAACTCCCATTTGACCCAGTGAACCCATTTCTAGGAATATATCCCAAGAAACCAGAAACACCAATCAGAAAGGATATATGCATTCCTATTTCATAGCAGCACAATTTACCATAGCTAAGATTTGGAAACAGCCTAAGTGCCCATCAGCAGATAAATGGATTAGTAAACTGTGGTACATCTACAGAATGGAATACTATGCTGCTGTAAAAAAAAAAGAAGGAATTTTTACCATTTGCAACAGCATGGATGGAACTGGAAAGCATTATGCTAAGTGAAATAAGCCAGTCAATGAAAGAAAAATACCACACGATCTCACTTATTTATGGGTAATAAAGACCATTATTATAAACTGATGAACAAAAATAGATACAGAGGCAGAGCAGCATCAAACAGACTGTCAAACTATAGCAGGAAGGCTGGGGAGGTTTGGGGGAGGGAGAAGGTAAGAGATGAACCAAAGGACTTTTATGCATGCATATAAGCATAACCAATGGACATAAGACACTAGGGGGTAAGGGAGGCGGGGGGGAAGGTTAGGGGGGGAAGGAGACATATGTAATACTCTTTGTAATACTTTAAGCAATAAAACAAAATTTTTTAAAAAAGAAAATTATTAAGAATCCAGAAATACTTCCTATGGCCATTCCCACTCATGTATTACAAATGTTGAAATAACCCCGTTGTCAATCTTTGTCTATCAAATGAACTCTTAGTTATACTTCAAGACCCAAATCAAAAAGTACCTATTTGACAACATTTTCCTAAATGTTCCCAAAAAAAAGTGACTCAATCACTCCTATGTGTTTAAAGCATTTTGTGCTACTTTCATAACCACATGGGTTCAAACCTCAGCTTTGCCATTTGTTTGGGCGTAATGTTGACTGTATAGCTTTCCACCTAAAAGAGCAGAGAGAAAAGTAGGATTCACCTCCTAGAGTTATGACATTAAATAATCACAAATGAGTGTTTGCCTGGGTTCCCAGCACATGGAAATAACAGCTCCTGGTTATAGAGGGTTTGCTCTGTTATCATGCATCATTTCCCCCATTAAATTAGGAGCTCCAGCATGGGACAGACTGTGGAATCTCAGAGGGAAGGCGGGAGTGGGTGGGTGGGTGGGAAGAGATCAACCAAAGACCTTGTATGCATATATGCATGACTCATGGACACAGACCATAGGGTGGTGAAGACCTGAGGAGGGCGGGACAGGGGTGTACTGGAAGGGGTCAATGGGAGGGGCCAGGGGTATATGTAATACTTTCAACAACAACAACAAGATTTTATTTAAAAAATAAAAGGAAAAATATTAGGAGCTCTGCCATGAACGAGAACATCATCACCTACAAATCCCCTGTCTAGGAGCGGTTCGGCCTGTAGAGGGCACTCCGTATATTCTTGTTGACAGCATGAATGAGTGAGTGGGTAGAAGCAGGATATCTGACGATCAGTGTCCACGGCCACAGATAAATGACAGCCCTGGCTCTTGGCGGATTCCAGGTGATGAACTGTTGGGGCTGGCTCGCAGAGCCACAGGTGAGCCTGCTGAGCCATTGCTGCGCGTGGACTGCATCTCAGTCTGCTCTTTATCCTTATCACTGGCTTAATCATCTCTGCTGGCTTCTCCCCGCGTCTCCGGGAGTGGAACGTTTCTGCTGCTGAAAGGACGGCTGCCTGTGATCCGTCCTTCCCATTTGGGCGGTCTCCTATTATTGCCGATCCCCCCCCCCTCCACCCCTCGCTCTAACAAGTGGCTCCTGCTTCATCACAAAGCGCTCTGTGCTTCCATCCCTCTTGATCCCTGTGCAGAGTGGAGCAGAGCAGAGTCCCTCCCTGCCCACATTGTGCGGACGCTGAAAGAGACACAATCGTCGGGCAGGAAGGAGCGATGGCTTTTGAATCAGAACAAATGCATCCCGGCTCAATTCTATGCTTCGTTTAATTAAGAATCAATTGGCTCCGGCCACCAGGACTGAGTTCCTCTTTCTGGTGTGAAACCAGAACTGTGTCTATCTACTTTTCCCACACAGGCACCTCTCTCTCTCGCTCTATTTATGGGAGAAGTGCAGATAGAAAAGGAATAATGGAGTGGTGCTTGAAATAGAAACAGCACCCTGCAGAAAGAGAATCAGAGTGAGCAAAAGTACGGATAAACGAAGATGATATGGTAAGGAACGTCATTCCAACCCTAAAAACATAGTGAGCGCCTACTATATGCCGGGAAGTGTGCTAAGATTTGGGAAGTCGCCTTTGAAAAGGACCCAGGTTGGCCCAGATGGCATGGCTCAGGGGTTGAGCCTTGACCTATGGACCTGGAGGTCACCGTTCAATTCCCAGTTAGGGCACATGCCCGGGTTGTGGGCTCGATCCCCAGTAGGAGCGTGCAAAAGGCAGCCGACCAATGATTCTCTCATCGTTGATGCTTCTCTCCCTCTCCCTTCCTCTCTGAAATCAATAAAAATATTTTTTTTTTTTTAGAAAAAGACTGATGGCTTACATGTAAGGACTTTTTTTGGTAAATAACTTCATACGATTATTATTTGGAGTAACCCATATTTTTCTATTGAGAGGGAAAGAGGCAGAGGTAGCATGAGTCTGGTCTTGAAATAGGTAACAGTATGTAGAACTTGCAATTGTCTACAAAGCTCTGCACTATCTAGCACCTGCCTGGCTCCTCACATTGTAAGTGGGAGCTTCGCAAGGTGGTACATGAAACCACCTATAACCACAGCACTCCTGAGAGGCAATGATGTGTAAGGGCTCCCCTTCTACCGATCACCATGCCTCTTCTCCCCCAAACCTAAGATGGATCCGTGTGTGTGTATTTGCCAGCCATAATTAAATATTAGAAACTCACCCCTCCAAGTGGCCGCTGCCTTAATGGATAGCATGTGAGAATCTGGGAAGCAGAGAACAGGATACACCAGGGGACAGGACCCTGAATTCGAAGTTGGGAGTTTTTTACACGCCCTCGGGGAGTGTGACTTCAGTTGTCATATCAGGGCATTCCAGTCACAACATGTCACTGACGAGATTTGCAACCTTTCGCTTCCTCCCTTTAAACTCACACGTGCCATGTGTCACACCCGGTGGCTCAGGACCAACTCCCAGTGAGCTCGGCCCCTCTGCTGGGATGTCTGCGCGTTTCTGTGTTTCCAGGCCCCTTGCTTTCATGGCTTCCTTCCTTGGTCTTCTTCCTTCCGAGTTAACAAACCAACTCCAAAGGTTCTGCTTTGCTTGGGACCAGATGGTGGTGAGCATACATTCACCAGTCATCACCTTTACTTAAGGTTGCCAATCAATGAAGATTCAATTCACACTGGGTTAAGCAAAACAGGGAAATTATTATATCATATAACTAAAAAGACTAATAACAGAAGTGATTTTAGACCCACTGATCTCTCTCTGCCCTCTCCCCCATCCTTCCTCCTCACTCTACCTCTATCTCTCCCTTTTTTAATATATTTGTATTGATTTCAGAGAAGAAGGGAGAAGGAGAGAGAGACAGAAACATCAATGATGAGAATCATTGATGGCCTGCCTCCTGCATGCCCCAACTGGGGATCGAGCCCGTAAGCCAGGCATGTGGCCTTGTCCGATAATCGAACCATGACCTCCTGCTTCACAGGTTGATGCTCAACCACTGAGGCAGGGCATAGTTCTATCTCTCAAACTCTCCCTATCTCTCTATCTCTTTCCTTTCCCCACACCTTGGCTCTGCATCCCTCTGTGTGTGTTTCATGCTCAAACAGAATCTCTCCATGTGGCCTCTGGAAGCTTCAGTCTTTCATCTTTATAACTATTACTAGAGGCCCAGTGCACAAAATCGTGCACAGGTGGGGTCCCTCAGCTTGGCTGGCAATCAGGGCTGGCCAGGGGGAAGGACCACAGGAGGTTAGCCAGCTGTGGTAAGTTGGCTGTGGGAGAGCACTGACCACCATGGGGCAGCTCCTGCATTGAGCATCTGCCCCCTGGTGGTCAGTGTGCATCATAGCAACTGGTCATTCGGTTGACCAGTCATAACGGTTGCATAGGCTGATAGATAGATAGATAGATAGATAGATAGATAGATAGATAGATAGATAGATAGATAAGACCAGCACAGAGGAGAACAGCTTCCTTCCAAACTCCCCAGTAAACATCCAACTATTAGCTCTGATTGGACTGACTGGAGCACGTGCCCATCCCTAAAGAAAGCACTGCAGTCCAGAGAGCAGATGAATTGATCAGCGGGCTGGTCACTCGCCCATCCTGGGACCTGAGGGTGGGTCAGCTCATGGTCTGAGAGAGGAGAAGGTTTACTTCTACCAGATGCTGTTATAGGTAGAAAAACCAACAAATGCTGAGAAGAGAGAAAGAAAAAGGTAGACATTTCCCCTTAGTTCCCAATTTGAACATCGAACCCATAGTTTCAGAGGCAGAGCAAAAAATAAATCTTGAACCAAATGTCAGGTGGATAGGGCTTGGCTTGTTCCCTTTTAGCTCATCGTCCTCTTATGTCTTCTGGAGGGAAGAACTGATAGAAAGTGAGGGTCAGAGGACAGCTAACAGGGTGAAGGACATTTGTTCTCAATCTATTGTGAGATCAGTGAAATCAGATGTTAATAGAGGGAAAATGTGACTGATCCAGACTACAATTATCGACGGGACTGTAGGGCTGTTCCAGCAGAAGGCTCTTACTATGTTTTCCTTTAGGGTGTCACTCTGATTACCAATCTGAATTATTCACACAAAGAATGAGGTCATTTCTGAGTCCTGGATGCTATAAAGAGAATCATAACTGGGATTTGAACTTCAGCCTCTAAGAACCAGGAGGTCACGGTTCAATTTCCAGTCAGGGCACATGCCCAGGTTGCGGGCTCCATCCCCAGTGAGGGATGTGCAGGAGGCAGCCGATCAATGATTCTCCCTCATCAGTGTTGTTTCTGTCTCTCCCTCTCCCGCCCTCTATGAAATCAATAAAAATATTTTTTGAAAAAAGAAGTTATCAACCACCCATCTGAGCCTGAATTCTATCCCTTCATCTCTCCAATCAAATACAAAGGCCATGGGTATGGAAAAATATTTTGCTACATTTTAATAGCAGGAAGAAATGTTGTCAGAGCATCTTAGAGTGGGTTTCTTGTTGTTCTGTTTGCTTTGCTTTGCTTTTCATTTGCTCCTTCCCAATGCCTGCCCCCAACTCAGGGTCACTACGTGGTACACCATTTCATCCACGTCACTGCTATTGGGCCCTTCGAGCGAGGCTATCTTATAGAAACAATACGTTTTCTCTTCCCACGGCACCCAGTGGAGTTTCTAATAGCAATAAAAACACCATTAACCTTATCTTTACTATTCACACCAATAACTATAGGACAAAAGCTTAATATGACAAAACAGCCATATTGCTGAGCAATTATAATGTGTCATGTTCTCTGCCAAGTGCATTACCTGTATCCTCACAACCAAGTCTCGCAGCAAAAGTATGGGGTCAGCACTTTTTTGCATCCCCACGTTAGAAAACAACAGATCTGAGACTCAGAAACCAACGCTTCCACTAACAAACGAAGCTTAGGAGTATCCTCCCCAGTTCCTCTGGTCCCCACACACCCTACACATCTGTCCTCCGTGCATTCTATCCCCTGCCCTGCTCTCTCCAGCTCTGCCGGTGCAGCTAGCTATCCCTAGTGCTCACTCAGAAAGCTGTTCTCGGGGCATGATCTTCACAGCCATCTGATGTCCTGTTCCTGCCTGATTAACCTCAACCAGAATGTTGACGTTAGAACAAAAGCCACCTCCTCAGAGCTGACTCCCAGGTGGGACAATATATAATGCTCCCTCCTCTTTATAATGTATGTTAGCCATTGTTTACCAGCATTGCCTTGCACTAGACTTAAAGTTCTGTGCAGTCTGGCCAGCGTGGCTCGGTAGTTGAGCATGGACCTATGAACCAGGAGGTCACAGTTCGATTCCCGGTCAGGACACACGCCCGGGTTACAGGCTCAGCCTCCAATATGGGGTGTGCAGGAGGCAGCCAATCGTTGATCCTCTCTCCCTCTTCCTTCCATTCTGAAATCAATAAAAAAATTTTTTTTAAGTTCTGTTTGATTTTCACCCAGACTTGAGTCCTTCGTTCTTAGCTCGGTTTCAGCCATCAACTGCATAACTCTAAACAGACAAGTTATGAGTCTCATCATTGATGTTTCAATCTCTCTCTTCCTCTCCCTTTCTCTCTGAAATCAATAAAAAATACTTGTTAAAGTTAATTATTTGGTATTTGTGAGCAGCTTGGAGCAGTTTTTGGCACATAGTGTTTACATATATACCTGGATATGTAATAAGTAATTGAATACGTAATATCCTATTTCATGTTGAATATATAACTAAATATTGAATGTGTAATTAAATGACAATAGTGATAACATAGTTAAAGAAAAACACTATAAGAGAAACAAAACACATCAACTGAGCACTTACGTCCTGCAGGTTACCAGACAGGGCCTCCTCCTTCTGCCTTCACTCAAAGCCTCATGCATCCTGCCTTTGATGCATCAGACCTCTTTATCCTGCACAGTTTGAAAAACAGCCCTTTCTCTGACCCCAGAGTCCCCAACTGTCTAAAATCACGACTGCTCAGCCCACCTCTGAGTCTTCAAGACTACCCAAGGGACGGTTTGTAATATATGCCTTCTCCCCCCATCACCCCATGGGTGTGTGGTTGCGAAACTTTGCCCTAAAACACAAACCCTTTAGGCCTCCTGCTTCCTCAGCCTGGGAGGGGTCTGTCAGCTGCAGCCCACTTTTCAATCCATCTTATCGGTAATGTTTGCAGGTGGCACGGCCACCCCCGGAGCCAGCTGTGTTATCAGCAATCAGCAGCAGCAAGGACAGAGCTTGGGCACAGTGGAGAAGGCTAAATATAACGCTTTCAAATTAAAATCCTGAGTCGGAGGAGAAGCAAGACGGGGTAGGACAGGTTTTATTTCTTTACACCAATGAATCAAAGATAAAAGGAGCGGGGGAAAGGCATTTGGAAGGAGTTGGAACTACGACAGAATTGTTTTCATCTCCGGAAAGGTTGTCAAAACACGAAAGATGACGCAAGGCAAATGCCTGTCCGACAGACCCAAGGAAGCTTGTTTACATGATTGGAATGAGCGGGGTTGTAAATGATGGTGTAATTGAGAAAAAAAAACTGCCTGGTCATATGAACGAGCAGACCTAAAAACAGACGTAGTCATGCTGGGAGGAATATAAATTTCAAGGAAGTTATTTCCCATTGCTTTCCTTAACATATTTCTCTCTTTCCTACTGCCTCTCTCTATTCCACTTTCCTTTTCATTAGAAGAAACACTCACCAGCATTTGCCAGGCTTCCCTTAACCTTCCTGACTTGCTCACTTGGAGCCTGGAGAAGACAGAAAGTCCCCTCAATGACTGGAGACAGGCCCCGGTCAGGGCCCAACACACTATACCGACCTCTGGGGCTGGGCTGGTGCCTTCCTGAAACCAACAGTGCAGGGGCGAGTGGAATAGGAAAGGTGTGTTGACTGTTCAACTGGATCTCCAGCAAGTACGAAGCATTCAGTAGCCTGGCCGATGTGGCTCGGTGGTTGAGCGCTAACCTATGAACCAGGACATCACGGTTGGATTCCTAGTCAAGGCACATGCCCAGGTTGCAGGCTTGATCCCTAGTGTGGGGTGTGCAGGAGTCAGCTGGTCAATGATTCTCTCTTCATCATTAACGTTTCTATCTCTCTCTCCCTCTCCCTTCCTCTCTTTCTAAAATCAATAAAAACATTTTTTTTATTATGTGTAGGGCGTAATGTCACAGGAAGGTCAGAGTATATTGCCACCTGTGAGAAGTTAGCTTAGTTGGATGTGTTATACACCGAAGAACCATTCTTCAGACACTCTGCTCTCTCCTCACATCCCAGAAACAACAGCCTCAAGCCAAATGCCACTTAACTTAATTGTAATCACTCAAAACATACCAAAAAAACCACACTGTCACTCATGACAATAGTGCCATTAATGACCATTGCAGACTAGATTTTACTTATTAGAAGGTGGTGCCCAAATCAAGCATGTAAGCCACCGCCAGATAGAATGAAACTGGCATGAAATTCCTTTGCTTTGGGACGTGCTGTTAGGACACAGAACTGTGCCATGTGCCAAGACAAAGCAAGCACATGTTTTTACCAGCCTGTGGGCAAAACCTCCTCTTTTTCTAACTCTTGGCCTTGAAGAACCAGGATCCTAGAAACACAACGAGCGTGAAAGACTTGCCTCCTTCAACGGTAACTGCCTCCTCCTTTTAGTCAGAGTCTTTGACAGACTAACAACCGAACAAGAATTACATCAGCGTGCCTGCTTAGCATGAGCTCTGCCAGGACCAGTGACATGTAACGCGTGTGCTGGCTTTTCCTGCCACAAAGCTGCGACGCATCGTCAAAGCTTCACGGAGTGAGTCCTTCCGTCTCAGTACAACTCTGGGCGGCGTGTCTCCGTCTTCATTCTGGGACGAGGACATTCGCTGTAGCCTACTTCCATTCTCTTCAATGTTATTCCCCTCTCCTAATTGCTTTTAATATAATAAGTCACTGAGTATGAAGCCCAGATTCGTCACACAATGCGTGACCTTGCTTCATCAAATCTCCACATTTTTGTTCCATAAAATACAGGGAGCAAGAATACATTGTCGATTGTTAGGAACGCTGCAAAGATCCCTGAAATGTGTTTAGTGAATTCCCCGGCACAAAGGCATCTCTAAATGTTAAACATTATTATTAAAAAATCAGATCCAATTATAATAACTGCACAATGAAAGAATACAGTCCGTTTTGCACTTAGAATCTGGCACACTCTAAAATACATAGAAGGTCTTCTCAATCTGACCTTTTCATTTGTATGCAATTTAACCTTCATTAAAATTGAACTATTACGTGTAAAGACATGAATTTCTCAAAAGAGAATGATCAAAATAGCCGTCTAGGGGAATTCCACGATATACAAGGGGAAGCAGATACATGTATAGACTTGATCATACACTAAACAGTTAATTAAATGCCAGCGTTGCACTACAACTACACGAGGTGACAGAGGCACAAGGATGTATAAGGCTCTGTGTCCTTACGGGGAAGCAGCCACCCAGTGAACCGATAGCCCTGTACTGACATGACATACATTATGTTTGAGGCAGCATGAGAAGACCTTAAAAGGAATAACCAGATCGATAAGGGGGAGCTGGAAATAAGGACAGATTAGGTCAAGTTCACAGCTGCAACTGTTAAGCTGGTATGTGAAGGGTGAACAGGAGTTAGCAAATGGATCCACGGGAAGTGAAGATTCCAGGACACGGCACACACAAAGGCAAGGGCGAATGGAGGAGCACAATGTGCTCAGGGACCCCCAAGGAGGCAGATGAGATTGGACCCAGGAGAGATGGGGGAGGGAGAGTGAGGAGGAAAGAGGTCGGGAAACAGTTGTCATAAATTGTCGGCTGTACTTATTTTGAAGTTAGCACAATGGGATTATAAGCAAATGTGTCGCACAAGGAAAGGTCACTTGTCCGTTTTTCCATAACTAACTGGTGGCAAAACTAAAACTGGAAGGTGAGCCTCCAACTCCGAAAATGGTGCTCTATCCTCCAGACCAATGGTTCGGAGAGAAGGGTCCCAGGACCGACAGATGAAGCATGACAC
>PVJC01054043.1:0-10629 GCA_004026665.1 Murina feae | reverse complement strand
AAAAAGAAATAAGAATCCAAAAATATGAAGATAGTGTAAGGAGTCTCTGGGACAACTTCAAACATACCAACATTCACATTATGGGGGATCCAGAAGAAGAGAGAGAGCAAGATACTGGAAACCTATTTGAAGAAATAATGACAGAAAACTTCGCCTACCTGGTGAAAGAAATAGACTTACAAGTCCAGGAAGCACAGAGTCCTAAACAAGAGGAACCCAAAAGGACCACACCAAGATACATCATAATTAAAATGCTAAGGGCTAAAGACAAAGAGAGAATCTTAAAAGCAGCAAGAGAAAAGCTGTTAGTTACCTACAAGGAAATGCCCATATGACTGTCAGCTGATTTCTCAACAGAAACTATGCAGGCCAGAGGGAGTGGCAAGAAATATTCAAAGTGATGAATAGCAAGGACCTACAACCAAGATTACTCTACCCAGCAAAGCTATCATTTTAGAATTGAAGGTCAGATAAAGAGCTTCACAGACAAGAAAAAGCTAAAGTAGTTCGTCACCAATTAAAACTAATATTATATGAAATGCTGAAGGTATTCTTTAGGAAGAGGAAGAAGAAAAAGAAAAAGATCAAAAATATGAACAAAATGGTAACAAATACATACCTATCAACAATTGAATTTAAAAATCAAAATAAATAAGAAATCTAATGAACAGAATAAACTGGTGAATAAAATAGAATCATAGGCACAGAAATGGAACAGACTGACAATTCACAGAGGGAAGGAGGTGGGGGATGGGAAGAGACTAAACAAAAATCTTAATATGCATATATGCATTACCTATGGACACAGACAATAGGGTGGTGAAGGCCTGGTGTAGGGTGAGAACCAGGTGGAGTGGGACAATGAGGGGAAAAAGAGGAACATCTGTAATAATTTCAACAATAAAGATTTTTTCTAAGTAACATGACAAGCTGGGATATTAGGAGTGATCAAATAAATCATAATGGACCTGTGGTTTAAATTTAAGAGAAAGGTTCAAAGATTTGTACAGTTTATCTCACAGTAAGACTTCTCAGGCCAACTCAGGAGGACTCATCTTTTTTCTGCTTTCTTTCACCCTAGTTCTTTCTTCTTCTCTCTAACAGACCCCCTTTCATCTTTACTGTTTTAACCCCAAGTATTCCTTCCACTTGCAAATCTCTAGCTGTGAATTACACTTATTCCCCAAGAAGGAAATAGTTCTACACATCTCTACACAGGCAAATGCTTTCCTTTCGTTTCACTTTATCCCTTAATGTGGTACTGGAAGCTTGTTAATCTATCCTATCTAATAAAAGAGTAATATGCAAATTAACCATCACTCCGTGACAAAATGGCAGCACCCATAGCCACAACATGGAGGCACCCAACCCTCTCGACCCCCCCATCCAGTCCCCCAGTTCAGGGGAGGGGGTGGTGCTGAGAGCCCACTGTGTGAGTGGCCTGACAGAATGCTGCCCAGAGGCACTCCTGAACCCTTATAAAAAAACAAAAACAAATTCATTCACCAGGGAGTAATCCCCAACACACACACCAACAGCCTCATGGTCTCAGCCTTGGAAGCACCTGCACCCCACAGAGTGATCTGCCCACACACACACCTGCAGCCTTCGGGTCTCACCCTAGGAAGCACCTGCACCCCCATGGAGTGACCCCGTCCCAGCAGCAGCTTCTGGGTCTCAGCCTTGGAACCTTGTGCATGCTCACGGAGTGATCACACACACACACACACACACACCAACAGCCTCAGGGTCTCAGCTTTGGAAGCACCTGCACTTCCACTGAGTGATCCCCCCCACACACACCTGCAGCCTCATGGTCTCAGTCTCAGAAGCATCTGCACCAGCCCTGGGTGAGTGATCCTGCCCCGGGTGAGTGATCCTGCCCCACTGGCAACCTCAGGGAGTCAACCTCAGAACTTTCCTTGCCCCCAGCCCAGTGATTGGAGCGGGGAGGGAGGAGGTATCTGGGCAAAGCTGCCCAGCAAACTTCTCCCATTGGGCAGAAACTTGTGACCAGGTTAGAGAGGTAAATGGGTTTTGTTTAAAATCTTTACAAATCACAAAGGAAATGTCTGAGGTAGGGTTTCACATCAGAAGTAACTTACAACTAATTTTTGAAGGCAAACTGCTACATTGCAGTTACATTACTAGAGAGTACCTCATGGTCTGGAGGTCTCCACAGCGGCAGTGCGGGTGCTCCCCACCCTGGCTCCTCAGCACCTCAGGCTGGGCTTGAGCCCACCCAGGAAGTCCCTTTCCCCTACAGTTTTCACCAAGGCAGGCAGGTTTTGTAGACATAAATAAGAAGCGAGATAGATTCAAGTACTGAAGATTCTACCAATGGAAAAGTTAAGAGAAAGAGAAGACAGAAAATGAATAAAAGAAGAAAAGAAAGAAAGGACAAAAGATGAAACATCAAGAAAAAAAAGAAGAAGAAAAGGAAGAAACAACCACATATCACCTTTCCAAGATCTCATGAAATTCCTTTTTAAGGAGTTTATTTTATGACACTTTCAGTTTGCGTTTACATTTTTACGGGTTTGTCAAGACCATGGCAGGTACAGTGTCCAATATGTTAAAGAAAAAACCCTAACTAATAAAGAGGGAATATGCAGGGGAGGGCAGTTAGGGGCAATTGGGCCAGCAGGGAAGAGTTAGGCATTGATCAGGCTGGCAGGAGAATGGTTAGGGGGTTATCTGGCTGGCAGACAGAAGCGGTTAGGGGCAATCAGACAGGCAGTCAGGTGAATGGTTGGGAGCCAGCAGTCCCGAATTGTGAGAGATGTCCCAGATTGGAGAGGGTGCAGGTTGGGCTGAGGGAACCCCCACCCAGTTTATGAATTTCATGCACCAGGCCTCTAGTATATATATAAAGCCAGTGTCTGTGACAATCGTGACACAATGAGGTGCATTGAGCACCTCTCGGTCCCCCCGCCCCTGCAAGCACCAGCTCTCGCTGTGCGGTGGGGCAGGGAAGCTCTTTCAGCATGGCAGGGAGGGGTAGGGCGGCTCTTGTGGTGTGGTGGTGTGGGGCAGCTCTCACAGCAGGGTGGGGTGGCTCTCACGGCGGGGTGGGTCAGCTCTCATGACAAGCTGTGGCTCTTGCAGGGAGCAGCGGCTCTCACAGTGAGCAGCAGTGGGTTACCACATACAATTTCATGCGCTGGGCCTCTGGTCTATATAATAAAATCCTAAGCCACCATTACAGCAGAACAATCAGAATGACTGGTCACTATGATGACACTGACCACCAGGGGACAGATGCTCAATGCAGGAGCTGTCCCCTGGTGGTCAGTGCACTACAACAGTGGGAGCTCCACTCAGCCAGAAGCTGGGCTCATGGCTGGCAAGTGCAGCAGCGGTGGCGGAAGCCTCTCCCAACTCCGTGGCAGCTCTAAGGAGCAATGAGCTGAGTGGTAAGGAGCAGCAAGCAGGTGGGTAGTAAGGAGTGAGGAATATTGGACTGCAAGAGGAATGTCCAACTGCCAGCTTAGGTGGACATCCCCTGAGGGTCCTGGACCGCAAAGACTGTGAGGACTGTGAGGAGAAAGAAGATTAATACCAGGTCGCATTAGGGAGAAACTACAAAAGAAAACAAAGGCAGAGAAAATCTTAAAAGTAGTCAAGAAAAACAGCAGGCAGACATCCCCCAAGGGGTCCCAGACTGCAAGAGGGCACAGGCAGGGCTGAGGAATCCCCACCCTCAGTGCACGCATTTCGCACACTGGCCCTCTAGTATTTATATAATCTCTCTGGCCAATCTGGTTCCCACATCAGTCCACACTCATACAAAGGCTCCTCCTCTTTGGTGGCCTCTTCCAGGATTTGGAAAGAGCTTTACTGACTTTCCATGAGCACACCTCCCATGCTACCTGTTCTTCTGGATAAGGCCTTCTTAATGCAGTCATAAAGGGCAATGCACTTAGATGGTGCATGCCTTGGAGTAGATTAAAGCTTAGATTGTAAATACTGGAACCTCCAGCAATTGACACAAAGAAACTCATTTATTCAAATGAAAACATTAGGGGATCTATTATATTGATGTTGAGTCCACAAAACAGCTGGTTAAGTCAAATCTTTCACTTTCTAACTAGTAATTTCACAGAAGCAGTCATCTCAATAATTAGTGAATTGGGTTTTTTAAAGAACTAAGTAACAGGCTGCAATGCAAAGCACTTAAACTAAATACACACACACACACACACACACACACACACACACACACACACACACACCCCAATCTCATTTAGTAACTAGAGTAAAAGTAAAATTACACTTTTCTCTAAAGTGCTTGAAATGCCACCTCAAAATCAATCAATGGTAATGACATCAAACAAATCATTGTACAAGAGCTTATGGAATAGATTCCAGCACTGCTAAAATAATAAAAACTTACGAAGGTGTTGAATATGTTGTCTGAAGTGTTGATCTTAGAAAACCTCTTGGAATCCAAGGCCAGCATGCAAACTCCAGTGGCAGTGTCATCACTGTCATTAGTTAAAACCACATACTAAATTATAACTTACAATTCTCCTTTGGCCTATGCTGAATAAAAAGACACTTATTTTATGCTGTATTTCATTTCTCTATAAGAAGAATTATAATTTCACATTCTACATAAACACTATCTGGACTACTTATTAATATTAAATTTGCCCATCCCCTCCCCTAAAGATCTGGATTAAGTAAGTTTGAAGTGGGGTTCAAAGACCGTTCTTTCTTTCTTTTAAAAAAAATAATTTAGACTTACTGAAAAGTTGTGAAAATAATACATCCAGCTTTCCAAGTATCAAATCTTAGGCAATCATGACACAGTTGTTGAATCCAGAAGATTTATATTATAGAACGCCTTTAATTAATTGCAGTGGGTTGAGTTGTGGCCCCAAAAGAGATAAGTCCAAGTCTGAATCCCCAGCACCTACGAATGTGATATTATTTGAAAAAAAATGGTCTCTAGCTGTAATTAAGTGAAGGATCTCAAGATGAGATCATCTTGGATTAACCATGTGACCCTAAATTCAATAACAAGTGTTCTACAGGAAGGTATAAAGAGAAGAGGAAAACGCAGTGGAAAAGCCAGTACAGAGGCAGAGAGAGGAGTTTTGTTGCCACAAGTCAAGGGACACCAGGGGCCAATAAAAGCTGGAAGAGGCAAGGAAGAAACCTTCCCTAGAGTCTTCTGGAAGGAGCTAACCTTTCAACACATTGACTTAGGACTTCTGGCCTCCAGAACTGTGAGAGAATAACATATTGTTCTAAGCCACAGTTTGTGGTACTTTGTTATGGCAGACTACAAAACTAAAACATCCAGGTTACAATAACAAATTGAATGAATATTCTCTACTGTGTCCAAGTATGATCACCTCTGCTTACTCTCAATATTGGACTAGTTAATTGCAAAACTATTTTTTACTCTTAATCTATGGCCCACAGCTACACTTTCTTTTCCTGTTCTAACCCTACTATTTCTCAAATGGCCTTTAAGAAATGTGAAATTTCTAAATTCCGGGGAGGGAGGAGAGTTTCAAAGATACACAATTGATCAAGAAAGATTTAGTAATCTTCATAAGTAAATTTATTGGGCATTTGCACCATATTTTGTGATTATTAAGCTTAGACATGGAAAATAAAGCATAATTGCTACTGCCAAGAAACTAGGGAAAGCTTTTTTACATAAACAGTAACACAGATGGATTTTCCTATGTTAACTAATTTAAGAAAATTTAAATGTACATGGCATTCTCAACATCTTCCTACTGGATATCAAGTTAATGTAATATTTTTATAATGATTTAACTTTTTCATTGCATAAATAATAGGTGGAAAGTAAACCTTAAGCTTGATATTTTTAAACTGTGTTTTGACATACAATCTATAAATAAGCAACTTGGAAAATACTTTCTAAATGATCCAAAATATGTTGACACTGGAATTGTTGGTGATTTGTATCCAATTTTAACATTTCAGTGTGTGCCTAGCAATGTGTTTCAAAGTCTTTTGATACATATTATTGATTAGAGCAAATAAGTGCCTTACATGATTCTTTTTAAAATATATATTTTTTTAATTGATTTCAGAGAGGAAGGGAGAAGGAGAGAGATTTATAAACATCAATGATCAGAGAGAATCATTGATTGGCTGCCTCTTGCATGCCCTCCAACTGAAGATGGAGCCCGCAACCTGGGCATGTGCCCTTGACCAGAATCAAACCTGGGACTCTTCAGTCCACAATTTGACACTCTATCCACTGAGGCAAACCAGCCCGAGCTTCATTATTCTTTTTAAAATATCCTTGGAATCTATCACTTCATCCCCAACTAAAATAGATGAGTTTTGTTCAAGTAAAATATTTTAAAATTTCTGGTGAAACTTTGGTAAGAACATGTATCCTCACCAAGTAAATAAGCATTAATTCATAAACCTAAGAATTAAAATAAATCATTTTGTGAAAGTAAACATTTCAGTGGGAACTCAATGTGACTCATAGCACCTTTCAAGGTGAAGATCTGATTATCATATTCGTTATATGAATGAAACCCACTGGTATTTGCCTAATGTTGTCAAGTATGGGAAGATTCTGGTGAAATCTCAACAAAGACCTAAAAAAAGACATGTGCATGTCTGAACACAATCCACCTTCAACCTTTCTTTCCACTGTAAAGATCTTAAATAAGACTAACCCTAAATGGTCTTCCTGACACTCTGGAGAAATAAATAGAAATTTTCACTTTAATTGCTCTGTATTTCCTACAATCTGAGAAATCTAACCAACATCATTGCCATATAATGCCAAGTAGACTTGCTTTCACTATTAAATGCAAGTGATTTCTCCACATGTCTCATGACATAGCTCAAAAGAATTAATGTGCAGTAGTTAATATTTTCCTATCTGACTCAAGATCTGCACTATAGCTCCAAAGAAACTTAACATATCCAATGGTAAGTTTGTTTTTAAAAATCAAAACACGAGGATTACAAATGTAAATTTCATCTCCCTTCTCAATAAATATATTCTGCAGCTGCTTAGAAAATATGGAAAGTTGAATCTGAAAGGCAACCCAGATATGTTTCTAAATATTAAAGAAAGGATATCCTTCTATGTTCAAGGAAAACAAAATTCAACATTGTCAAGATGTCAGCTCTTTCCATCTTGATCTACAGATTCTATGAAATTCCAATAAAAATCCCAGTAAGTTATTTTGTGGATATTTACAAACTGATTTTTTTTAAATATATATATTTTTTATTGATTTTTTACAGAGAGGAAGGGAGAGGGATAGAGAGTTAGAAACATCAATGAGAGAGAAACATCTATCAGCTGCCTCCTGCATACCCCCTACTGGGGATGTGTCCACAACCAAGGTACATGCCCTTGGCCAGAATCGAACCTGGGACCCCACAGTCCTCAAGCCGATGCTCCTATCCAGTGAGCTAAACCAGCTAGAGCTCTTTTTTTTTTTTTACTCTTTATTTTCGTTTTTGTGTGTGTGTGTGATTCTAAAATTTATATGGAGAGGCGAAAGACTCAGAATAGTCAACACAATATTGAAGCAGAAGAACAAAGTTGGAAGACTAGCACTACCTGATTTCAAGATTTACTATAAATCTGCAGTAATCAATATAGTGTGGTATTGATGAAGAAAAAAACAAACAGATCAATGAACAGAATAAAGAGTCCAAAAATAGACACCCACAAATATAGCTAATGATCTTTGACAAGTGGATTAAAAACAGTCTTTTCAACAAATGGTGCTAGAACAACTGGGAATCCACATGCATCCTTCACAAAAACTAGCTCAAAATTGATCAGATACCTAAATGTAAAATGGATCACAAGCCTAGACAAAAAGATAGCAGAGAAACTGTATTATTTGGGGTGTGGCAATGACTTTTTAGGTACCACACCAAAGGCATCATCCATGAAATAAACAATTGGTAAAATGGACTACATTGAAATTAAAACACTTCTGGCAAGGATGTAGAGAAAAGAGAACCCTCATGCACTCTTGATGGGAATGCAGATTGGTGGAGCTGCTGTAGAAAACAGTATAGAGTCTCTCCAAATAATTAAAAATGGAACTGCCTTGTGACCCAGCAATTCCAATTTTGGAAATATATCTGAAACACTGATTCAAAAGAATATATGCACCTCATGTTCATTGTAGTGTTATTTACAACTAGAGGCCAGTGCATGGGGGAGGGGCTGACCCTCAGCCCAGTATGCACCCTCTGCAATCTGGGACCCCTCAGATTGTGAGGCAGCCTGGGCAAGGGTCTGTGGTGGTTTGCAGGCCAGCCACACCCCCATTGGGGTGGGGATCCCTACTGGGGATGGTGCTGGCCTGGGCGAGGGGCTGGGCAGTTTGCAGGCCAGCCACACCCTCATGGGATGAGGGTCTCTGCTGGGGGGGGGGCATGACAAGCCTGGGTGAGAGGCTAAGGGCTGTTTTTAGGCTGGCCACACCCCCCAGTGGGGACCCTCACCCTGATGGTGGTGTGGCCAGCCTGGGTGAGGGCTGAGGGCCGTTTGCAGGCCCCTCCTTCAGTGGCTGGCCCAGGTGGGTGGGAAGCTTAGCTTTCTCCATTGCCAGGGGTGACACAAGCCTCCCACCAGCTCTGGCTGGCTCCGTGGCCATTGCCATCTTTGTCCCACTAGTTTGCATACTCACTCCTGATTGGCTCGTGGGTGTCATGAAGTGATTGTTAATTTGCATATTTCCCTTTTATTAGTGTAGATAGCCAAGATCTGGAAGCAGCCCAAGTGCTCAAGTGAGTGGATAAAAAAGCTGTGGTACATTTACATAATGGAATACTATTTGGCCATAAAAAAGAAAGAAATCTTACCTTTTACAGTAGCATAAATGGACCAGGAGAGTATTACTAACTGAAATAAGATAGTCAGCTAAAGACAAATAGCATATGATTTCAGTTATATGTGGAATCTAAAGAAAAAATAAACAAATAAACAAAATAGAAACAGATTCATAGATACAGAAAATAGACTTGACAGCTATTAGAGGGGAAGGGGATTGGGGGAGTGGATAAAAAAGGTGGAGGGATTAAGCAAAACAACTGTCATTTCTCTCATATCAATACCACCATCCCTAGCTTAATTTACATCATTAGCCTCTTAATTGGTTCTCTTACTTGACCCAATTTATTCTCCATACCTCTATTAACAAAATCTTTGAAAAATGTAAACCTTAGTCCATGTCGGAAACCTTTCAACAGCTTTCATTGAACCAAAGATAAAACCACAGTGAGATATCACGCCATACCAGCTAGAATGGCTATTATACAAAAGTATTAAGTTGTATACCCTCAGAATTACTGTTATCCTTACTATCTTCTGAACCTAATCCTCAGGGAAGCACTTTAACTTTCATGTACTTAGTAGCAAACACAAATCTGAGAGGAAAGAAAGCATTAAATGGTCTGGGTCTATGTTATGACATGCATATGGGACAGAGAATCTAAAATAAAGCAAGAATTGATAAAACTTCTGTTTTAATTATCTATATTACAGATAATTTGTGCTAGAAGAGAAAAATTATAGTTAAGCAAGTGTTAAAATATTAAATAACTTCACAAACCAAACAGTTATATCCATAATTGCCAATTTTTACACATGCTAGGAATAAAATTTAGAGGTGTACTAAGAAACAATAAACCTTATTCATTCAATCCTTTGTTCGACATTCATTTACTGAGTATTTCTTGCATGTCAGGGAAGAAGCTCGATGCTGAAGATACAAGAATAAATAGGACAAAGAGCTCAGCTTTCTCAATGGAACCCTCACAACACTATAGAGGAGTCAGGGCAAATACTATCATCCCTACTTTACAAACAAGGACACAAAGGTTTAGAACAAAGGCTTAGTCACTTCCTTAAAAGTCACATGTACTAACAGCCAAGACATTAGTGTCTGGTTGGTCTAATTCCAAATCAAGATTCACTACCCATTATTAATGTCGTCTCATTGTGCTAAATGTGTGAACCTTCATTCTGCAGTTGAGATATTTGACTCTCTGAAGGTTCCCTCCTCACTCCCTCAAGCAGCTCACAAGGTGCAAAGTCTAATCTTGATAGGCTTAAGGGATGAAAAGGGTAAATTTTCCTTCTGTGATAAGGGGATAGCAAAGAAAACTGTCTATTGGAAGCAGATAAAATAATTTTATACACATTGGACATAATACAAACATAAAGCTCTCCACCTTGCCAGCCCAGGAATGACAAACATAAGATAGGAAACTGTGGTGTTTTTTGTAGTTTTTTTTTAATGGACATGTGACTGAGTCCCCCTAAAAGCTGCAGTGGTTTTCACCAAAGCCTCTTCTTTGTAGCTGTTTTAGCTACTGCTAATGAAACTGCTTTCTGGCTAATAGGCCATCTGCTCCATTCCAGTTCCTGGAGAGGGAGCACATACATCCTCCCCGAATTGAGTCTCTACTAGCTCCAGGGAGACCATGGCTCTTCTAGAGGTGACAGCTTAAGCACAGCCTCTGGCTCCAGCATTTTTCTGCTTGTCTCTGAGAGAAGCGCAGAGAGGTGGTGGGGGAGTTGGTGAGAGGTCACAGCCACATCTAGGGAGATTACTCACATGCACAGGAGCCCCTCAGTGGAGTCAG
>PVJC01054042.1:0-10656 GCA_004026665.1 Murina feae | reverse complement strand
CCAGGTCTCTGTGTCCCACGGTAATTGCTGCAAGCAACGCTGAGAGAAACCCGCTTTGGATTTCCTCCTGGTGCCAGTCAGTCCCCCTTCTCTGGGTGTCTGTGGGACCTCAGAAACTCGCCTGGAACTGGAGTTCAGAGCCGCTGGGAGCTTGCGGCTCTCTCCGTTTTGGAAAAGAACCGCGACCTCCGGTACCAGCTCTTCCCCGAGCCCGTGCGCGCGCCTCCGTACCTCTGTACTTTGCTTCCGCTACTCCTCTGAGTTTCAGTCTCTTCTCTAGTTGTAGGATTTTCACTCAGCCAGCCATCCTGTGGGTGCGAGTGGTGTCCGTGTGTTCTTTTCGTGGTTTTTCTGAAATAGTTGTTCACAGCTGCATGTACGGTGTCTACCCTATGCCGCCATCTTGTTTCTCCCATATTAAGCTTTTATTGTAGATAATTATTTAGTAATTATTATATTTTTCCATTCAAACAATTGTAAACCTTTTTTTTTTAGATTTTTAAATTGATTTTTAGAGAGAGAGAGATAAAGGGAGAGGGAGAGGGAGAGGGAGAGAGAGAAACATCAGTGTGAGAGTGAATAATACATTGGCTGCCTCCTGCACAGCCCCTACAAGGGATCAAGCCCAAAACTCAGGCATGTGCCCTGACCAGGATGAAGCCCAACCAACTGAGCCTCACCAGCCAGGGCTATAAACCTACTTTTGCCCACCCCTGTATTTATGAATTCTTGCAAAATAGCTAGCGATATTTACATGTGTATTTTTTAAAAAATTTATTGAATTGACATTGTACTATGGATCTTGTTCTGTTTCTCTTTTCATTCAATAGTATGCTTTTTAGTTATGTTCATGTCTCTGTGTGAAACGGTTTATTCTATTACATTTTACTTACATAGTTTCTTTTTATTTATTTATTTTTCCTTTTTCTTTTTTTATCTTCATTGTTCAGATTATTACAGTTGTTCCTCTTTTTCCCCCCATAGCTCCTCTCCTCCCAGTTCCCACCCCACCCTCTGTCCTTACCTCCCACACTGTCCTCAACCATAGGTGTATGATTTTTGTTCAGTCTCTTCCCGCACTCCCAACACCCTTTTCCCCCTGAGAATTGTCAGTCCACTCCTTTCTATGCTTCTGATTCTATTTTATTCACCAGTTTATTCTGTTCATCAGATTTTTTATTCACTTGATTTTTTTGATTCACTTGTTGATAGATATGTATTTGTTGTTCATAATTTTTATCTTTACTTTTTCTTCTTCCTCTTCTCAAAGGATACCTTTCAGCATTTCATATAATACTGGTTTGGTGGTGATGAACTCCTTTAGCTTTTTCTTGTCTGTGAAGCTCTTTATCTGTCCCTCAATTCTGAATGGTATCTTTGCTGGGTAAAGTAATCTTGGTTGTACGTTCTTGCTATTCATCACTTTGAATATTTCTTGCCACTCCCTTCTGGCCTGCAAAGTTTCTGTTAAAAAATCAGCTGACAGTCATATGGGTGTCCCCTTGTAGGTAACTAACTGCTTTTCTCTTGCTGCTTTTAAGATTCTCTTTCTTTGTCTTTTGCCCTTGACATTTTAATTATTATTATTTTTTAAATAAATCTTTATTGTTCAGATTATTACAGATGTTCTTTTTTTTAAAACCCCCATAGCTCCCCTCCACCTGGTTCCCCCCTCCACCCTATGCCCTTACCCCCACCCCTGTCTTCGTCCATAGATGTAAGATTTTTGTCCAGTCTCTTCCCATACCCCTCACACCCCCTTCCCCCCCTGAGAATTATCAGTCCATTCCCTTTCTATGCCCTTACTTCTCTTCTATTCACCAGTTTATTCTATTCATCAGATATTTCTATTGACTTAATTGTTATATTTCCTAGTTGATAGGTATTTGTTGTCCCTTTGTTGTTCATAGTTTTTATCTTTACCTGTTTCTTCTTCTTTCTTTTCTCAAAGAATGTCCTTCAACATTTCAAATAATCCTGGGTTGGTGGTGGTGAACTCCTTTAGTTTTTCCTTGTCTGTGAAGCTCTTTATCTTACCATCAATTTTACGTGATAGCTTTGCTGGATAGAGTAATCTTGGTTGTAGGTTTTTGCTATTCATCACTTTGAATATTTCTTGCCACTCCCTTCTGGCCTGCATGGTTTCTGTTGAGAAATCAGCTGATAGTTGTATGGGTACTCCCTTGTAGGTGATTAACTGTTTTTCTCTTGCTGCTTTTAAGACTCTTTGTCTTTTGCTCTTGGCATTTTAATTATGATGTGTCTTGGTGTGTTCCTCCTTCGATTCCTTTTGTTTGGGGTACTCTGTGCCTCCTGGACTTGTAAGTCCATTTCTTTCACCAGGTGTGGGAAGTTTTCTATCATTATTTCTTCAAATAAGTTTTCAATATCTTGCTCTCTCTCTTCTTCTGGTACCCCTATAATTCTGATGTTGGTACGCTTGAAGTTGTCCCAGAGGCTCCTTACACTACCTTCATATTTTTGGATTCCTGGTTGCCTGTTTTTTGGTTCCTGGTATTTCATATCTTTGACTTGATTCTTGCGGTCCTCTGGTCTGCTGTTGGATTTCTGTATATTATTCTTTATTTCAGTCAGTGTTTGCTTAATTTCTGATTGGTCCTTTGCCATTTTTTTGGTATTCTCATTAAGTTCCTTAAAGGTCTCACTTAGTTCCTCGGAGGTTCATAGAAGATTTTTGAGTAGCTTTATAACTGTGGTTTTGAACTCTATATCCAGTCGTTTGCTTTCCTCCATTTCTGTCATTTGTGATCTGTTTCTTTGTCTCCGCATTTTTGCTGGTAGAGTGGTGTTTTATGTCGCAGCTGCAGTCTGTTAATTTGGTTTCAGGCAGGCAGGCTTGCAGCTTGGGGCGAGGTCTCAGAGTCACTGGGGCGGGGTCTCAGAGTCACTGGGGCGGAGCAACCTGTGATGGCTGCCCCTCAGCCAGCTCTGCAGCGCTATTCCACGCCCTGGCGTCTGCGCGCCTGAGTCCCATGTCTGGGATAGCTGCAAATGGTTCTACTAGAACGCTACAGTTGTCTTCTGCCTCATTGCCAGACTGCCTGCACAGCATTCAGTGTGACCCCGGAGCTTGTAAACCGCGCGGCTGCCGCCCTTTCCCGCCGCCGTAGCTGCTCCGCGCGTCCCTACCTTTTTATTTTGGCGCCGAGAACTTCGATTTAGTCTCGATGCGCTCCTTCTCTTCTAGTTGTAACGCTTCCACTCCCTTGGTTCTGGAGTATGGTGGTTTAGGTTTATTGTTGTATTTTTTAATATTGGTGGGAGGCTGCTCATTCAGGTATATACTTTATGCCGCCATCTTGGTTCTCCGGCATTTTAATTATGATGTGTCTTGGTGTGGTCCTCTTTGGATTCCTTTTGTTTGGGGTTCTCTGCACTTTCTGGACTTGTAAGTCTATTTCTTTCACCAGGTGGGGGAAGTTTTCTGTCATTATTTCTTCAAATAGGTTTTCAATTATCTTGCTCTCTCTCTTCTTCTGGTACCCCTATAATTCTGATGTTGGTATGCTTGAAGTTATCCCAGAGGCTCCTTACACTATCTTCATATTTTTGGATTCTTTTTTCTTTTTGCTTTTCCGCTTGGGTGTTTTTTGCTTCTTCATATTTCAAATCTTTGACTTGATTCTTGTGATCCTCTAGTCTGCTATTGGATTGCTGTATGTTATTCTTTATTTCGGTCAGTGTATGCTTAATTTCTAGCTGGTTCATTTTCATATCCTCGAGGGTCTCACTAAATTTATCAGCGGTTTCTAGAAAATTCTTGAAAAACCTTATAACTGTGGTTTTGAACTCCATATCCAGTCGTTTGCTTTCCTCCATATCTGTCATTTGTGACCTGTTTCTTTGTCTCCGCATATTGGCTGCTTCTCTGCATTGATAGAGTGGCTTTGTGTGCTAGGTGTCCTATAGGGCCGAGTGGCTCAGCCTCCCCAATTACCTGAGGTGGACACTCTTGGTGCACCCCTTTTTAGGCTTTCTGCACAGTCTTTGTTGTAGCTAAGCCTTGATTATTGTTGGTATCACTGGGAGGAATTAACTTCCAGGTCACTTGCCTATGAGAATCAGCTCTGTCTATGGTGGAAGAACTTCTGTGCTGGAGACACTATTATGGGACAAGACTTGCTTCAGTAGGGTGTCCACTGAGTCTGCCCCCTGAGTGTGTTCCTTTTGTATCTGAGGAGTTGTATTCTGGATGGTCCCACTCTGACCACTGGGTACACTGGCTCTTGGATTTCTAAGGAGGTGCTAATTTAGCCTTTGCCTGAGGCTACCCAGCCTTTTATATGCAAAAGCCTCTGCAGGCAGCTTGGGTTGGGTGCGGTCCCCAGGAATCAACAGGGCAGAGCAAACAGCTGTGGCTGATTCTCAGCCCAGCCCTAAGAGGCACCAGGTCACAGTGTCCCAAGGTAATCGCTGCAAGCAAAGCCAAGAGAAAGCTGCTCTGGAGTTCCTCCTGGTGCCAGACAGTCCAGCGTCTCCCCGTATGAATCTGGATTCCCTAGAAACTCGCCTGGAACTGGAGTTCAGAGCCGTGGGAAGCTTGTGACTCCCTCTGGATTGAAAAAGAGAACTGAGTCCTCAGTTGCTAGCCCTTTCCGGGAGCCCTTTCTGCGCACGCCTCCATACCTTTGCACTTTACTTCTGCACCTCCTCCAAGTCTCAGTGTGTTTTTCTCTTTCTAGTTGTAGAATTTTTACTCAGCCAGCCTTTCCTGTGGTTCTGGATGGTGTCTGTTTTTTCTTTTCGTTGTGGTTTTGAAATGGTTGTGCAAGGCAGCAATTTTCGGGTGTTTACCTATGCTGCCATCTTGATTTCTGTACATAGTTTCTTAAGAATGGTAACCTGTATTTCTTTCAACTCCCTGTTCCTTAAACTTCTCTTTAATTCTTGTCAGCTATACCTCTAAAGTATTACCTTAAATATGTCAGTTTATCTTTACTACAAAACCTTATAGTTCATACCCTCATCATCTCATCCATACAACTTCCTTGATTCATTTTTCCTTCATACAGCATCCAGAACGACCTTTCTAAACTATAAATTTAAAGTGGCTTCACACTTAGTAATCAGCCAGAGACCTGGTATGCATTTGTACAAAATCTATGGATGCAGACAGTGGGGCGACGAAGGCCTGGGGTAGGGGGTGGTGGTGGACTGGAGAGGATAGAGGTGAGGGGAAGGGGACATATGTAATACTTTCAACAATAAAGATGAAAAATAAATAAATACATAAATACATTTTAAAAAATAATAAAGTGGCTTCACACCTTGAGAACTGTTGTTCTACCATATCCTGAGCCACCTAGAAAATATTTTGTGGTTACTCATTAAGTTTGTTAATGACATACTGACTTGTCTTGGGTATGGGAATTTGGGTGCAACTGTATAACAGATTTCTTAGCCAGCTTAACTAAGACAAGCTAGCACCCTTCCTTTACCTATAGGAGCTATGTACATGTTGCCTAAGTAAGATAGGGTAGCTCTGGCATCAGGGTTTAGGGAGAAGGCTAAGGGAGAAGGCACATGAATCAAACTAGAGCCTACAAACTGCTCTTCTGTCCCTTTATTCTCAGATATATTACCTGGTTACTAACCTCTGTCTGAGAAATAAGGAGACCTGGACATTCCAGTTACAGATCCAGGGGATCTTCTGGCCACAGAATACCCGATTACTTTACTTCCTTTTCTTGGATGAATCTAGGAAGGAATGCCTTCTTGGGCTGCAGAGTATTCATTTATGTGACCAGCTTACTCTTCTTCGTTATAATGAAGTATAATACTAGTTTGTATGTGTTATGTTAAATCAACTATTGTAATTGTTTGAAGATTATAATTTAAATAGTTTTTATTATCAGACTTCCTTGTTTTTACAAAGGTAACCAAGTTGGTTATCTTCTTAATGATATAAAATAATTCCTAGGAACTTTATTCCACACCCTCCTTTACGGTATATATCTTTGTGTCATATTAGTAGCAGGACCAAGTGCTCCATAAAGGATAACAGTTTCCAGTACACTATTCCTCACGACGACTCCTTTAGCGGCTCATCATCTGCCTCGTCATGTGAACCAGTAAGTGATTTTCCAGCAACCTTCCGAAAATCCACCTACTGTATGAAGATGAGAAGGATCAAGCCAGCTGCTACTCCCCATGTTGAAGGTATCATTTTCATATGTTTTTTTAAATGTTTTTATTGATTTTAGAGAGAGAGAGAAAGGGAGGGGGAGGAGAGAGAGAAACGTCAATGAGAGAGAAACATCAACATCAGTTGGCTGCCTCCTGCCTACCTCTTACTCAGGATCAAGCCCACAATCTGGGCATCTGCCCTAACCAGGAATTGAACCAGTGACCTCTTAGTCCGTAGGTTGATGCCCAAACCACTGAGCCATACTCATTCTCTGTATCTTATTCCAATGACAGAGCATTCTCTAAAGTCGTATTTTGAGGTAGCTGCTACATGTGGCCCTTAGAGTATTAAGCACCACATATGTGTTTCTCGTTAGTGATTAATTTTTTTAAGGCTATCACGTATTGTTAACTTTGTGAATGGGCTCTCTGATTTATAGAATAAAATTTGCTGATCTTAACTCCTTTAGGTTATGTCAACCTTTCCTCTTCATGATTTGAATTTCTTTTCCCTTGTTCTATTCTGATCCTCTGCTGAGGGTTTAGGGGCTGGTATAAGGGTTATTCTGGGTAAAATTTTCTTGATGTTCATAATTTCAAGGGTCCTTAGTAGCCCATTATTGTGAATACTTCTGCTTCAGTGTTACCCTCAGATCAAGATGAAACAATGCGCACTGACTGGAGGCTCTTATTATCCACAGGGAACTATTGATCACTTGTGATGGAGAGCAATACAAAAGGAAAGGGGTAGTTAATACAGAGTTATACCAACTTCTTTAACAAGGTCACAGGCACTTCTGAGGCCTGTGCTTGCTAACGATCTTTCCTTTCGATGGTCTTGTGAGTGATGTTTTGAAGGTAGGCCCAGATGTTCACTTCTGTACCCTACTTAGGTCTCGTGTGTGTGTGATATTTCAGGGTCAGGTGGAGTATCAACCAAAGGAAAAAGGAAACCCAGGCAGGAAGAAGATGAAGATTATCGAGAACTTCCTCAGAAGAAGCATAAGCTGTATGGTAATGGAGTAACTTGGCTAGTTCTTTTTCCCCTGGGTACCTGGGCTTTACTCTTTGAGGGAGAGAGACTTTAGGGTTTGGCCCTTAAAACACTTTTGAACCCTTGGAATTTTTAGTTAAGGCATGGCTTCCATCCTGCCTTGTTTTGCCCTCATTTTCCTTCTGTCATGATTTAAGGGAGTCAGTTGGTTAAGGGACTGGGGCATAGGGTGTTAAGGAGAAGAGGGAAGAGATTTTGGTACTAGAGAGGGGTTAGCAAAGGTGATATGTTGGGCTCAAGTTTCTGTCTTGCGTCAGGGAGGAAGCAACGGCCTAAAACTCAGCCTAATCCCAAATCCCAGGCTCGTCGTATTCGGAAGGAACCACCAGCTTATGCAGCAGGTATGCTTTCTGTTGGAAGCTTTGTGGGATCTAGTTCTCGCATTCTGATTTTTGTTGTTATTGTTGGTAAAGGAATGATGTAGAAAAGCATTTCTTTAAGAAGGCACAGGTAATAATAGCAGGGGTTTGAAGGTCAAACAGACCCTTGTTCAAGTTTTGGCTCTTCATTAATTTTCTCATTTGCCTCAATTAGATTTCTGCAAGCTTAAATTTCCCTGACTCTAAATGGGGATAATAAAGGCAGTCAGAATTGTGAGAATTAAATGGGTTAAAAACATTTAACAAAGGTTCAGGCATCAGAAGCACTCGACAAACTGGCTGTTACATACCTCAGTGTCCCATTATTAAATGTTGCTATGAAAAATGGTGCCTGTTGTCAGTTATATCAGTAAAGCTGGAAAACAAATGTTGCCTAGTTCTTTAAGCCATTGGGACTTGGATGTTTCTTAGATGGTTTTTAATCATGGGGAAGTGAGTAGAAGTTTCAGAAACTCCTCACTTGTCTGAAAAAAATGATTTCTAGAAGTGATAAACAATAGGAGACTCTTCCCCAGGAAGGGGAAAAACCATTTTGTGATACTTTTCCTAAGAGCTGGAATTGTGCTTTCTGTTTCTGGAGAGTACCACAGATTATACCATGTTCTTTTATCTTCTTTGTAGGCAGTTTAGAGGAACAATGGTACTTAGAAATTGTGGATAAAGGCCGTGTCTCTTGTCCTACCTGCCAGGCAGTGGGGAGGAAGACCATAGAGGGCTTAAAGAAACACATGGAAAACTGCAAACAGGTTAGATATTTTGTGGCATTTCATGACTCTTATATGATGCTCTTTTACCCAAAGTTTAGCACCTGGCACTGTGTTGGATATGTTGATGAGTGTGGAGAAGAGGCAACATTGGGTCATAGGGAAAACATAGGCCGTGGACTGTGACAGACTTGGGTTTGAATCTTTACTCAGCCACTTACTAGTTGTATCGTTTAGTTTTTTATGTGTGAGACTCGGTTTCTTAATTTATAAAACAGAAATAAAGTAATTACTACTTTGGGTAGTTTATTAGAGGATAAGAAAGAACACATGCTAAGTTCCTACCCCATTATTTGGCAAGTATTGGCACTCAGTTAATGGTAGTTTCTATTTTTTAAGAAATGAACTGTCTTTAATCTTTTTCCTTGAGGATGTGACATGGAGCTTGTGGGATTTTGAGATTCATTGACTGTTGAGTTTGGGAAATGAAGGAGATACAGAGGATAGCATTTGAATAGGACTTTGTGGCATCCTTTTTCTCTGTTGAATAGTCTGGCACTGAGCAGTGTTTTTTCTCTGTAGGAAATGTTTACTTGCCATCATTGTGGGAAACAACTTCGTTCACTGGCAGGGATGAAGTATCACGTCATGGCAAATCATAATAGTTTGGTAAGAGTGTCTTCTGTCCTATATGAGCCTACGTGGTGTTTGGGTGTCTTAGATGAGTATAGATAACTCAGCGGAGGTGGTTAAGGCTCTGGGACTTTACAGGGGTGAGAGTAAGAAGACCCTTTCAATGGAAGACCTATGTACAATGAAACCTTTGTGGTGAATATATTGGTATTTGTGTGTTTAGGTTAGTCCCAAAGGTTCCTACCCAGGGAGGTAGAGGCTTAGAACTCTAATTTCCATTACATTCACTTCCTTGTCTGTCTAGGAGATAGAGAAAGCCAGAAGTCAGATGACATAGGCTTCATGGGCATCAGCTTAGGTGCTAGTCTGTTCCTTGATTCTTCTACGATATAATTTTTTTCTGTATCTGTCTTTTCCATGAATTATCCGCTTGTTTGCTTCTCTTGCTTTCTAGCCCATTTTGAAGGCTGGAGATGAAATAGATGAGCCAAGTGAGAGGGAACGGCTCCGGACAGTTCTAAAGAGACTGGGAAAGCTCAGGTGCATGCGTGAGGTAAGAACCTGAGGACAGCACCTCCTTCTGCCTGGAGTCTTAGGCCCATGTCTTCCTGCTATTCTCTTCCATTTCTCCTCCTCCTCCCTTGTAGACCCGGTTCGGTATCGTCTTTCAGCATAAGAGTGACTCCCGCTTTTCAGGTCTCCTGAACTCATTAATAGGTCTTTATTTTCTTTCTCATCTCCAAAAGTTTATTTTTTCCCTTTATCCTTTGCTTGAAGGAGTTTCTTTGCCACCTCTTCTTTGGTGTGACGAAGAGTATCCTAGTAACCTCCCTGTGAGGAACTTTGATATTGCTGGGTATTTGATATTGGATCATAGCCAAAGGAGGAAGCTCTGACACAGAAGAAGTGCTCAGTTCTAGTTTGTTAAATATGGACTGAACATTGAATGTGATGCTTGGTGGTAGACAGAGCAGCTGTCGGGCCAGGGACAGGACGGGGGTATGCCAGTGGAAAATGCTGGAGAGGTTCTAGTGACTGTCAGAGGGTCTATTTGTGTGGAGTGGTGGTTGACTGCCTGTGGCTGTGGAGAAATTTAGAGATCAAGTCAAAAGATAAGAAATTATAGTTTTGGTTTCTCTCCTGTGTTCAGAGTTGCTCTAGTAGCTTCACCAGCATCATGGGATATCTGTACCATGTCAGAAAATGTGGCAAAGAGGCTGCGGAGCTGGAGGAGATGATCTTGAAGTGTCACCACTGTGGGAAGCCATACAGATCGAAGGCTGGACTTGCGTATCACCTGAGGTCAGAGCATGGGCCTGTGAGTACTGATTACTTTCCAGACCCTGTTTGGGGCTATATTCTGTGGTAGCTGCTTAGCCCTACATCTTCCCATACATTCTTGGTTCTTCATTTGTATCCTCATTTAATTATGAATGCTTCTGTTCTCTTTTCCTTGTTCTTCCTTTGTTCTCTTATTTCTGCCTTTTGAATATTCTTAGCTTAGAGAAATTAAAGTTCATTGTACAGTCTAGGCAGGAGTAAACTCAACATTATTTTTTAATTATTATTATTTTTTAATATATATATACTAGGGGCCCGGTGCACAAAAATTTGTGCACTCGGGGTGGAGGGAGTCCCTCAGCCCGGCCTGTGCCCTCTCACAGTCTGGGACCCCTCAGTGGATGTCCTATGATGGCCCCAGTCTGCCAGGCACCTTTTGTGTGTGTGTGTGTGTGTG
>PVJC01054041.1:0-10629 GCA_004026665.1 Murina feae | reverse complement strand
CTGCTCCGAGCCTCAGATGCAGCTGGGGGCAGGTCCCCAGTGGCCACACACACACACACACACACACAAAAGGCGCCTGGCAGACTGGGGCCATCATAGGACATCCACTGAGGGGTCCCAGTCTGTGAGAGGGCACAGGCCGGGCTGAGGGACTCCCTCCTCCCCGAGTGCACAAATTTTTGTGCACCGGGCCCCTAGTAATATATAATAAAAAATAAAAAACTCATGTGAAAATAGTAAAATAATTTTGAAAATTAAAAATTCTGTCAGTGGAAAGTGGAAAGTGGTATAACAGCTCTACTGGGAAATTATAGGAGCAGTAATAGTAGAATGGAGCTGTTTATAGGTTGAGCTATGTTGCCTCCCTTTTTCACTGAGCATACTATCAGCTATCTCCTTGAAAACATTTTCAACTCTTGGGTTTCTTAATAATTAAAAATGATTCCCAGATGTCAATAGCTCTGTCTTTTGTCAGTGTTTTTGTACTTGCTTACTGAAGCCATTTCCCAGTACATCATGTAGCTATGGCTGTTGCTGAGTATTAAATACTGAATTGTAAGTAATTAAGATGCACAATGGAAAAGAAGATGGTTAGGATTTATGTAACAGATTTACTTAATAGATTTAGTGTTTAGCCTTCTGATATTGTATAACTATGTCCATCTGTAATGTATTTCTTCTCTATTAGTACACATTAAGCAAATTGAAGTTGTTTTAACAATCTCTTGGGCAAAGGATGAGAAATCTCTTGTTATTGTTGTAATACTTGTTTTTGCAATGTGTTTTTTTTTATTGGTGAGTGTTAATGGAGACATTTATATATTTCATTTCCTTCCTGTGTCTGGAAAAATTGAGGCGATACTGAGTAAGCTTTGTAAAACTTTAGAAAGATTAAAACCATGTTTTCTGTAGTTTTAAGGTCAACATTTCACACAATCGGGAGTTACACCTCAGTATTATGATTATTGGGCTCTTCTATTTTTGAAAATAACAATGTCCATTTGTTCATTTTTTATTACTTTAGCTGAAAATTTTAGGCCATTTTCTCATCCTGAAACTTAGAGGGCTTTAGACATTATTTTTATGGTTTGCTCTTTAAATACTGTGAATACTCATTTTCTAGTTCCACAAAGAGATTCTACTTTTACGGGAGACTTTTTTCATCATATAAAATAGCATTCCTGGCAACAGAGATAAACGTCATCCTTCATCATAAACTGCTTTTTATTTTACTTGATGTACAGAGGCAGTTTTGATACAAAATTGGCAGAAAATGTATTTCTCTCTCTCTCTCTCTCTCTCTCTCTCTCTCTCTCTCTCTCTCTCTCTCTCTCTCAATCTCTCAGAAACTTCTCACTTTATCCTTAAAATGTAACTATGGGATTTTAGAAACAAAATTAGTAGCCTAGTGTTGTTATTCTCTACAGAAACAGTAAATTAAATTTGAATGTCAGAGTTCTGAAGCTATATCATTAAAGATAAAATGTAAGAAAATACTTGGTAGTCTTTGATTTTTATTATTTCTATTGCATAATGTTATAGAGAGCATATTAGAATGTTACATTTATTTATTTTTATTTTTTTGTCATACTGATTCTGATATCTAACATCTTCGGCTTTCTCTTTAAGGGATATTATAAGCCATATTTAGAACCACATGAATACCAGCATGAGTTTAGTCAAATCTGTTGGTTTTATTGTGAGTTTAATAATTATGTTACCGTCTTTGGTCAGAAAGACCACGGTAATGAAAACCATGTTTCACCTTTTACGTACATAATTGGATGAGATCACCAGATGCTGATGTTAAGAGCACATCAACAGGAAAAGTTGAAAATAGGAGCTGCATGGAAAAATACTAGAACCAATTAGCTCTGTCAAAGACCATATGACCAAGTATAGGGGAGAAAAATAGATTTTGACCATGAACAAACCTCAGGTCATTTAATAATGGAAAGAAACAGCAAGGTGGTCCTTCTTAGAAATTTTTTAGACTTTTGATATTAGCAGAAAATAACGTGGAAATTGGTATTTCATAGTCAATGTTTGAAAGCTCATTATATTAATTTTGGTTTTCTTCTATTTTATTATAAATTTCAGACATACGGGAAAGTTGAAAAAAATTGTAGTGTGAGCACCTATATGTGTACCACCTAAATTCTACCATTAACATTTTGCTGCATTTGCTTTATTACAAAGCTATCCAAGTATTCATTTTTCTGCCACCCATTTTTCTATCTTACTGCTTTATACATTTCAAAGTAAGTTGTACACATCCCAGTACCTTCAATTTGAAACACTTTATCATGCATATAACTGAAGCTCAGAATTTATTTATTTATTTATTTATTCAAAATAAAATTATATGCAGTGAAATGCACAGATTTTATGTGCAGTATGTAATAAGTTTTGACAAATGCATACACTTGTGTAACTAAGAACTTTATCAAGATAAAGAACATTGCAATCACTCCAGAACGTTCCCTCATCCCTGCCCTTACTCCCAACTTTAAAGACAGTCACTCTTGGGATATGTTTCATCATATATTAATTAACTTAGCTTGTTTTGGACTTTATATGAATGGAATCTTGTAGAAAGTACTCTTTTGGGGTAAAGCTTCTTTCATTTAGGATAAGATTTTTGAGATTCATCTATGTTGTTACATGCATTAGTAGTTTATTTGCTTTCATTGGTGAATAGTGTCCATCCTATGTATATACCACAGCTTAGGGTCTACTGTTGATGGATACTTGAATTGTTACCAGTTTGGAGCTATTAATGAATAAAACTGCTATGCTTTTCTTGTGTGCAAAAACCTAGGAATGGAATTACTGGGCCATAGTGTAGGTATATGTTTAGTTTTGTAAGAAACTGCCAAACATTTTCCAAAGGTACACCATTTTACACTCCAACCAAAATGTATGAGCATTTTGGCCATTCACATCAACACCTGCCATTGTCAGTCTTTTTAAATTTAACTATTCTTGTGGAGGTGTAGCAGTATCTCATTTTTGTTTCTTATTTTAATATATGTTTACCTAATGACTAAAGATGTTGAGCCCCTATTCATGTGCTCATTAATCATTGGGAAGCCTAGTATCTAGTGCAGAATTAGAGACTTCTGGTTGCCAAAAATCTCTTGCTTAAGGAAGTTAATCATAAGTCCAGTGTCTAGAAGGTCCTGATCCTAGTTAGGAGATCTGTAGATTTGCTAAAACAGACTGATCATCAGAAGAATGTGGAATGGAGAATAATAGTGTAACCAGTGATAAGTGGGAGTATTATTCTTATTATACTTGCCATAAGTTTTACTATGAAAAACTGTGTCCTGAGATCTACTTTTATTTTTGGTCCTGAAGGTTTAGCATAGCACAGGGCATACCACTAGATTTACAGTACCCATTTATAAATGTGTGTGTGCGCATGCACGGTGTGTCTATACATGTACACACACTTTTTAAAAATAAATCTTTATTGTTCACATTATTACAGATGTTCTTTTTTTAACCCCTATAATTCTCCTCCACCTGATTGCCCCCCCCCGTGCCCTTACCCCCACCACTGTCTTCATCCATAGATATAAGATTTTTGTCTAGTTTCTTCCCATACCACGCACACCCCCTTCCCCCTGGGAATTGTCAGTCCATTCCCTTTCTATGCCCTTACTTCTATTCTATTCACCAGTTTATTTTGTTCATCAGATATTTCTATTGACTTGTTATATTCACTAATTGATAGATATGTATTTCTTGTCACTTTGTTGTTCATACTTTTTATTTTTACCTTTTTCTTCTTCTTCCTCTTCTTAAAGAATGCCCTTCAACATTTCAAATAATCCTGGTTTGGTGGTAATGAACTCCTTTAGCTTTTTCTTGTCTGTGAAGCTCTTTATCTGACCATCAATTTTACATGATAGCTTTGCTGGGTTGAGTAAACTCAGTTGTAGGTTCTTGCTATTCATCACTTAGACTATTTCTTTCCACTCCCTTCTGGCCTGCATGGTTTCTGTTGAGAAATAAGCCGACAGTCATATGGGTACTCCCTTGTAGTTAACTAACTGTTTTTCTCTTGCTGCTTTTAAGATTCTCTCTTTGTCTTTTGCCCTTGACATTTTAATTGTGATGTGTCTTGGTGAGGTCTTCCTTGGATCTCTTTTGTTTGGGGTTCTCTGCGCTTCCTGGACTTGTAAGTCTATTTCTTTCACCAGGTAAGGGAAGTTTTCTGCCATTATTTCTTCAAATAGGTTTTCAATCTCTTGCTCTCTCTCTTCTTCTGGTACCCTATAATTCTGATGTTGGTACACTTAAAGTTGTCCCAGAGGCTCCTTACACTATCTTCATATTTTTGGATTCTTTTTTCTTTTTGCTTTTCCAGTTAGGTGCTTTTTACTTCTTTGTATTTCAAATCGTTGACTTGATTCTTGTGAACCTCTAGTCTGTTGTTGGATCTCTGTATAATATTCTTTATTTCAGTCAGTGTATGCTTAATTTCTAGTTGGTCCTTTTTCATATCCTTGAGGGTCTCACTAGATTTATTGAGGGTCTCACTAAATTTATTGGTGGTTTCTGGAAAATTTTTGAAAAACCTTATAACTGTGGTTTTGAACTCTATATCCAGTCATTTGCTTTCCTCCATTTCTGTCATTTGTGATCTGTTTCTTTGTCTCCACATTTTGGCTGCTTCCCTGCATTGATAGAGTGGCTTTATGTGCTAGGTGCCCTATAGGGCCCAGTGATTCAGCCTCCCCAATCACCTGGGATGGACACTCTTGGTGTACGTCTTTGAGGGCTGGGTGCACAGTCTTGTTGTAGTTAAGTCTTGATTGCTGTTGGTATCACTGGGAGGAAATGATCTCCAGGCCTTTCTCCTTGTTGTTTGGGGTTTGGAACTTTTGGAGTTCTCTGTCCCAGCTGCAGTCAGTTAGGTTAGGCTGCAGGCAGACAGGTGCACAGCTTGGGTGGGGTTATAAATTGGGTGGGGAGGGGTCTCAGGGAATCACCCGGGGTGGAGCAACACGCGATGGCTTCCCCTCCGCCATCTCTGTGGCTTCTCCCCGTTTTGGCGTCTCCACGCCCTGGTGTCTGTGCGCCCTTGAATCCCCAAGTCTTGGAGCTCCGCATCAGTGATCGCTGCGAACAGCTCTGCCAGATCTCCACTTTCGTCATCCGCCCTGTTGCCAGACAGCCTGCAACGAATTCAGTGTGACCCCGGAGCTTGTAAACCCCTTCCAAGCCATGGACCCAGGTGCAGCCGCTGCCACCATTTGCCCGTGCCACCACCGTTTTGCACACATTCGTACCTCTCAGTTTTGGCGCCGGGAACTTCTACTCAGTCTCAATGCACTCCTTCTCTTGCCTTCTAGTTGTAAAGCTTCCACTTCCTTGGTTCTGGAGGATGGCCATTTAGCTTTATAGTTGTATCTTTTTAATGTGATTGTGGGAGGCTGTGCATTTAGGTATATACCTTATGCCGCCATCTTGGTTCTCTGTACACACACTTTTTGCATATGTGGGAGATGGGTTTGGTGGTGGTGGTGGTGGTAGTAGATATTTAACTGTTTATGGGAAATGTAGCAGTTTCTCTAGTGATTTTCTTGGAGACCTATCAGGCTTCCTTCCCAGCCATTTTTTTTAACCCAAGAGTCAGATGTGTTCATGTTTGTCTGATCGGTACCCATATCAAGTTGTTACCAATCACATGAACAATGGAGAAATAACTAAGAAAGCCAAAGATATTTTTAACTCCTTAGAAAATGAATAGTTACCTGTGGGATCTAAGAGGCCCACTTCTATTTATTTTCTATTTATTTCAGCCTACTGTTTCCTCTAATCAGAATATCCCAATTATGTGTGCTTTTGAGCTTTGAGGTAGCAATATTGAAAATGGAATGAGTTTGTTGATTAAGATGGTGACTAGATTTATATATTTTTTACTTTACTCTTTTTTTTTTATTGTTACAGAAGAAGCTACTATGGAGGAAACTGGGCCAGTTTTAGCTTTTCAGGACTGTTGTCCTGGATAATGGAATACCAGGTAAACTTCTTTTATAAGTTTTTAATTTACTAGGTTTTATATGTGTCACATAATTGAAGAAAACCCTTAGTTCATTTGTAATATAGGATTAATACCTCATTTTTATTTACTTAACAAAAATTATGCAGTCACAATTTCAGCCAGTATTTTTCTAATGCCTTAAAACTATAGATATCAGTTTTTAAATATAAATAGGTATGTTGGCTGAAGAATAAATTATGTAAATGTGTTACCATGTTGTAATTACTTTATATGTCCAAATATAAGGCAAGAATTTTCTTTAAGTGTTTTTCAGAAAAAAACTATTTCAGTTCTTATAAAATCTCACCTATACTAGTTGTTCTTTCAATCATTATATTTGGAAAACAACAACAACACTATATGGAGAAAGTGCATTCATTTGAAATGATTTCAGTCATTCATGGTTTGCATAATTATAGAAGTCACTTGACAGAATCAGTAAAAACAAAAAGCAAGAAAAAAATTAATATAAATTTAGTTTTTTTCCCCAAGGGTAGGGGCTCACTACTCTGTTCTATATCATTGTAAATAATTTTTTAGAGCTTATTTAAAGTATAGTAATTGGGGAAGTTGGGTATGTCATGGAGTTTACCAAATTTTATGAGTTGGATTTATAAAAAAATTGTCCTTATTTTAGATAAATGGTATATGTGTCTTGAAATGAAATCCCTATTGAGAGCATCATATCATGTAATGATGGAATCAGAAACTGTTATATCTGAAAAGATTTTAGGTAGTTCAGAAAGGAAGATGCTATATTCTACAAAATTGTATTTAGTTAGTTAAAATAATATAGCTAGGACTTATTAAGCACTTACCATGTGCTAAATACCACACTAAGCATTGTAGTTGTACTGACTAATTTTATGGTGTGCATGACTCAAAAAGTGCTTATAATAATGACAAAGACATTGATGTTGAAGATTCAATTAATATTCAGTTTGAATAATATTGTTGCGTACAAATGAGAATGTGGAGAAATAAACAATATTTGTAAAGTAACATTTCATGTAATTCAAACTGTATAAGTCAAGGAAGTGAATGTTATAAGTAGACATTATATTCCTACTTATCTACATGCATTAAATAGTCATATTTATGTTTATCAGAAACACTTTTTTGAACCTTATTCTTGGGAAATATATGTGAGGGTCTTCTGATATTGAGGTATATTTAGTAATTCCATACTTCCATGAAAAATTTAATCTAGCTTCTCAGAATAATAACAACAAAGTACCCCACTTGTCTGACTGGAAAACTTTAGGTGAGTAAAGGGGTATAAAAAATAAATTTTGCTAATGGATTAGATTTATTAAAATAAAAGTATATTTCTATACATTTATTTTACACTTCATTCACTTTAGCATCTTAACTCAGTCACTGTATCCTTCTCTCCTTTACACTCTATTACTGGTCCACAGTTCTTTTTTCAGGCTGATAACCACATGTCTGCACATTCTAAGTTCCTGTACCTCCTCTTCTACCAAATAATTACATTTGATTATAAGAGCTTTCTGTTTTCTTCTTTTCTTCATTTTAAAATGTTAAATTAAAGATAATGAGGCTTTTAAAAAATTAAATTTGTTTGGGATGACATTTATTAATGTCATATAGGTTTCAAGTATATATTTCTATGATACATGACCTATATATTGCATTATGTGCCTACCACCCAAAGTCAAATCATCTTCTATCACCATATATTTGACCCCCTTTATCCTCTACTACCTCTTCATACCCCCCTCCTTTTGGTAACCACCATACTGTAAGAAAATGAAACTTTAAAAAAATAACTATTGCCCTATTTTAGAAAATCTCAAAGTTTAGAAATTTTCTGAGGTGAATTTACTTAAAATAAAGGATATTGTAGTTATATTTCACTACTAGTTCTCTGGGTATATATAATATAGCCTTAAACTTTTTTCTCTGAAAGATTTCTGTCAAATAGATTAAAAATGTAAACAGATTAAAAATTGATCTTTGACATTTAGGAAAGTTTTGCCTTGCATCTTCAAAAATCCCCTGTATTCAAATATTGCTGTATCATATTTTTTCAATAAAATATAAGTAGGAATTATTATAAATGTTAAAGGATCACTTACAATTCTTAGTGATAGTTTACATACTTTATTATACTTTCTTATTTTATTATACTATTTATTGATATCTGTATATAAAATATCAAAGGGTTGATTATTATTATTGACTAGAGGCCCGGTACACAAAATTCATGCATGGGTAGGGTCCCTAGGCTTAGCACGTGATCAGGGCCAATCAGGGCCTTCCTTCCCCCGGCTGCTGGCTGCTGGCTGGGACTTTCCTTCTGCCAGCTGCCAGCTGGGGTCATCTTTCCCCCAGCTGCCGGCTGCCGGCCAGGGCCTTCCTTCATTCTGCACCACCCCTTGGTGGTCAGTGCACGTCATAGCGAATGGTTGAACTCCCAAGGGGACAATTAAACTCACTAATTGTGTTGGGCTAAGTACTTTCAGAAATACTTTTACATATATTCGAAATTTTACATGACTTGTGATCAACTTTCAGAGATCTAAGGGTAAATAGAATGAAATAATTTTGGACCTGCTATTTTGATAAAATGTAAAACTTTATTATTAGTTAGTAATTAAAATAGATAGGCATGATTCTCAGTGGATGAAGCATTAATTGTCCTAGTTTTTAACAATGTCAAAGCAACCATGTCCAGATGGCTGCATCAAAATATCAAATATCCTGATAGAAATCTGTCAACCAGGCCTAGCTTTTGATCGGATCGATTTTATACATTGTTTTTCTTTCTTTCCTTTGAAGTTAGCACACTAGGCTACTGGAGTCGCTTCAGTGACTCTGAAGTGATACTCATCTTTGAGTTTTGGTAGGATGAAAGATAAAGCATGAGTTTATTAAGGTATAAATTTTCTTAAAAGAGTAGAGGTTCAGATTGCTCAATTAATTAAAATTTCTCTTTTTATATTGTTTAGGAAAACAGTGACATTGTGAATGAAAGCCCAGCATGGCAAGACCAGATCCTTGTAAATGAAGAAGCCATTGCGCTTAGCAAGTTGGACAAAACCATTCAACATGTGGAAGTGTTTTGTTATGCCAGGTATGAAAATTATTTATTTAGGATAAACTAAATTAATGACTTCTTACACTTCTTCAGAAGAAGCCAACCATAACCATTTACACAGAATTGGTTGCTACATGTCTAATAGATATGCTGGTTTTCTTTTTAAAAATGTAACTTTCAGATCTGGGGAATATATGCTGAATGAAGTAAGCCAGTCAGAGAAAGACAAGTACCATATGATTTCAATCATGAGTTGAATTTAATGAATGAACTGAACTACCAAGCAAAATAGAGACAGACTCCTAGATAAAAAGTAGGCAGACAGCCCTGGTGAAGTGTGGGGTATTGAGCAAAAAAAGGAAAAAAAAGAGAACTCATAGATATGGATAACAGTGTGCTGATTGTGGAGAGGATAGGAGGGTGGGTGGAGGTGGAAGAGGACATAGAGCGGATACATAGTAAATGGAAACATAAAATAAAAATGAAATCTATATCTATATCTATCTATTTGTCTATCTATAGCAGAGAAGTAGAACTCTGCTATATCATTAATGACTTATAATTTACCAAGCTCTTCTACATTCATTATCTTATTTGATTCTTATAACTATCCTGTGCCAAGATAGGGCAGATTAGCAGCATTTTTTGTGTGCAGAATCCTCAATAAAACTGAAAGAGATTAATGTGCTGAATGTCACATTATTTGATAAATGTCAAGGCCACACCCAAGCTAGGTAGCAGAGAAGCTTAAGATTAAAACCCATAATTTTTTAATTGTAGTCCAGTGTTCTACTCTTTTTAGATAATATTCAAAGTAGCAAAATGGAAAATAAACACCACTCTTCTTAGATAATATTTAGTGTAGCATAATGGGAAATTATAGTTTTGAATTTAAAAAATTAAATTGAGTGGTCATAACATTTGGGGACATATTGTAAATCAGGAGAGAACTCATTGTTTTAAAACATTTGAAAAAGTTTGTTTCTTCAAATGACACAGTTGACAGTCTGGAAGATAGCAATCACATAGTGCAATCATTTAAATAGTTGTAGAGTTGAAGGGTTTAAAATATCACACTGTCCGATACGTCTATAGTAATTAAATCTTAAAATTCAAGACACTACAAATTCTTTAGGATATGCTCTGTTATGCTGAAAACTTTGGAAACTTGTTTATTTCTTAATCTATGTTCATATCTTTCAGACAACTAGCATTTTCTCCCATAAACACAGGTATTTTCTGGAAAAAAAAGACAGCCTTTAAATGCCAGATATAGACTGTAATTCATATAAAGCTAAATGGCATTTTGTATGAAAAGGGATACCTCTCTGATGTTGAGACCTGTGGTAGACAGATTTAAAACCGAAGGTGATCTTGACTGAAAAGTCATATGCTTTGGTGAAACCAGGAATAAATATTTGATAACTTTCTAGTGTATCCATGAAAACTACTTGACTAGAATATAATGACAGTCATACTATCACCCTTTGAGAGATACTTTTTTTTTTTT
>PVJC01054040.1:0-10633 GCA_004026665.1 Murina feae | reverse complement strand
AATACATGGCAATTGGCTGCTAAAACATTTGCTGCTAGTATTTGTGGAAAGAAATGGTGCACAGCAGTGCACCAAGGAAATGAATGCAACATGATTGTAGTAATCAGTCATTATGCTGTAGTCCATTATTAATAATCTACATATATAAAAGCCTAAGCGATCCTTACGACTGGACAACCAGACAACCGCTGGTAGCTCTGATGTGCACTGACCACCAGGGGGGAGATGCTCAATGCAGGAGCTGTCCCCTGGTGGTCAGTGCGCTCCCACAGCGGTCCCTGCCCCCTGGCCCACCCCGATTGGGACTGGGCAAGATGGCCCCAATCGCTGGCCAAGCCAAGGGACCCCACCCATGCACAAATTCATGCACTGGACCTCTAGTTATGTATAACAGGATATTGTAAAAATTAAGTTACGAAATTTTTATTGAAATGTTTCTTACAGGTGGGGGTGGGGGGGAATGTTTCTTACATATCATGGTAGCCGCAAAAATATTTGTTGCATGTAGCAAGTTTGACATGCTTGCTGTAGACCAAGAGTCATATACATGAATGAAACTCATTTCTAGCTGTCATTTTAAGGATTTTTACCATGAATCTTAAGCTGGCAAAGATCTAAATTGAATTTCACTGGTTGCTCCTCCTAAGAACTGGACCTCACAAGTAATGCTCTCCTTCAGGTGTGGGAGATGCTGTGCAAAGATACATTAGAGACCAATCCTCGCTGTAAGGATGCTGGCCTTCCTTGGGTGGGGGTCACAGGGGGCACAATCTTGCATGGAGGCCAACCCTTGTGCTCGGTTGGTTCCTGAAAAACATCCTGAAAGTTTTGTGAAAAACAAAACAAAACTCCAAACTCGCCTTTAGATGCAGACCAGAATGATACAATTCTAAAATATTGTTGCATGTTCTTGTTTATTGAAAGTTTGGGGTTGGGAAAATGGGTGGGTCAAAAGGCATAAGCTTACAGTCTTAGATAATTAATAGACAGGATGCTGACTGTAGCCAACAGTACTGTGTATCACACATTTGAAAGTATTTCAGATAGTAGATACTAAAAGTTGTCATCACAAGAAAAAATGTTAATTGTGTGAAGTAGTGGGTGTTAACTAACTAGACTTTTATGGTGATCATGTTATAATATGTATACATATCAAATCATGTTGTCCACCTGGAACAAATACAGTGTATATATCAATTATATTTGAAGGGGAAGAAAATAAAGTTCTCACAACTTCTTTAGATCCACTGAGTGTCTCAGGCTGAATGTTGTTCTGAGCCTGTTGTTGATGCATATATTTGTCACAGTTGTATTAGGCCTGTGAGGTATACCTTCTTATCACTAGTTATTGACACAGTTTTCCTCTTAACACTAATTTTTACAAAGTAATGACAAAATGTAGTATACTACTCAATTACAGAAAAACATCAAAGCTACAAAAATTGAATATTGGGCTAACAGGCAGTTAATGGCTTGATGCTTTATTTCGCTGGTGTTTAAGAGTTCCAAGGTGATAACACAAAAAAAGCAGTGTGCAGCCTGTGAATGTAGAAGATCCGCCTTTAAATTTAAATTCTGTGTGTCAGGGATGAATTGGACTTTTGAATGATGGATATTCTGAGTACGAATGTTGACTGCCAGAGGCAATTGCTCATTCACAAAACTCTTTAAAGAAAATGTTTTGTAATGTCTATCAGTTTCTTCGGAATTTTCACTTTGTAAATTTTTCTCATACTAAAACAGATGAACTATTTTATCCTAGTAACTTATACCTCAACAAACGACTTTTAAAAAGGCAAAAAGAAAAAAAAAAAAGTAAGAAAAAAAAAACAACTCACCCAGCTTTTCATTTGAGTAGGGGATTCATCCATCTTAACCCCCATTTACAGAGAAGACCAATGCAGCTCATCCCATCTGCAGCGAAAAATGTAGTAGTTCAGTTCTCCCTTTCTGGCTCCCTGGGTCACACTTTTTTGTTTCCCAAGCTTTGCTCTGCATTGGTGGTGTCTTCTTCCTAGTGATCCCAACCATTTAGGTCATCTAGGTGTTTGCTGTTAAAGAGATTCTGTTACATAAACCAGCTCTAATGGTTTCAGAAAACCTGACAGACTTTCCTTCTGCAGACAAGTTGCACAAGTCTGATTGCAAATTCTGAAGCAGAGCTACCTCTGCTTCTTCTGAAGCCACTGAAGCTTGGTGGTGATGCAGAGGGCCGGGTAGAGGGCACAGATACACTTATTTCTCTAAAGCATCTAAGGATGTCATTTATTGGCATCCCCAGAGAGGCCCCATCATTTGCCTTGTTGGCCGTTAGATCTTTGCATGTAGGAGTTGTGTTCTATTCTTGGCTTTAATGCTGTAATGCTACCCTAAAGATTCTGTATGCTGTCAGAGAAGGACCTCCGTTACTCTTGCATTTTCTAGATTGGTCATTTGCAGACTCACAGGTGGGGAGGAAGGGGTCTGTTGAGAAAGTGTCTTCTCTGCCCACATCTACGATGAACCTGAAAACGGGTTTTGCTTGAGTGTGGGGGATTCTGGTAGAGTAAAAGGTGAAACAGCACCTGGGCTGAGTGTCCCATCCCCACAAGTTGGAATCTGTGCCATGAGGATGGCACAACTCTGGTGGCCAGTGTTGAACTTTATGTTATAACAGATATTGTGTTAGGTCTGGACCTCTGACAAAGCAGTAAACGGTGCTGAAGGGACAGGCCAGGAAGCCACGAGGATTCCTGGACCAGGTGCAGGATGGGTACAGTTGCTTGTAGTAGGGAGAGACATAATGCTGTGTATCTCCCTTAACCGGTTTGGCTCAGTGAATAGAGCCTCGGCCTGTGGACTGAAAGGTCCCAAGTTTGATTCTGGTCAAGGGAATGTACTTTGGTTGCGGGCACATACCCAATAGGGGGTGTGCAGGAGGCAGCTGATTGATATTTCTCTCTCATCGATGTTTCTAGCTCTCTATCCCTCCCTTCCTCTCTGTAAAAAATAAAATATATTAAAAAACAACAACAAACAAACACTGTGTATCCTAGTATCTTAAGTCTTGAGACTTGGTGCTCATCCCCATCCTGGTTCTGCCAAGTGTGACTTTCCTCTATGAGGCTACATGACTTAGATCTGTTTAAAAATAGAGTGAAGAGGATGGGCACCATGCTGATAATCTGGACTCAGACACAGACCAGGGAGTAGAGATAGGGACTATGCATACAGAGGCAATACCCAGGTGTGGGGGTTTTACCTGGAGATGTTCCCTCTGCCCTAGTGAGGTTGGGGAGGATACAGATAACCTTTTAACCCCTTGGTGAGTAGGGGTGTGTTTTTTGTTTTTTATCAGTTTTTGTGAAGGGGATACTTGAACAATAAAATAAGCATAGCAGTCCTCCATCCTGCTTCTCAGGAATGGCCCCTTTCATCATTTAGCTGTACCTCCATATGAGTGTGTCTGTTTGGATGGTGAGTGTGGGCCCTTCATACCACAAGTTCTGGCCTTAGGAAATAACAATAACTATTGTGACTAAGTAAACATTGTACACTGTTGAGCTAAGAGGTGACTGTCTTATGTTTTCCCATAGGAAATCCTAAAATGACCTCCTTTTGTTTGCTTTTATCTTTGGATATATATATACTAGGGGCCTGGTGCACAAAAATTTGTGCACTGAGGGGGGTGGGGGTGGGAGGGGGTACCTCAGCCTGGCCTGTGCCCTCTCGCAGTTTGGGACCCCTCTGGGGATGTCCACCTGCTGGTGTGCCTGGCCAGCCTGGGTGAGGGGCCAATGTCTGTTTGCAGGCTGGCCAAGCTCCCCAGTGGAGACCCTCACCCCAGGGGGTGTGGCAAGCCTGAGTGAGGGGCTGAGGGCAGTTTTCAGGCTGGCCACTGCTCCCACTGACCCTCCAGGCCACCCACCCGAGAAGCCGATGATGGGGTGGCGCTGGCCACCCCATGGCCTTCCTGGCGGGGGCCTCAGGGACCGGCTGCCTGGACCCCATACCCCGGGAGGCTCCCGCCCGGGAAGGCATCTGTGGGCCCAAGGTGCCGGATGCCTTCCCAGGATGGAGGCTCCTAAGATGGCGAAGGCCGCAGCCCAGGAGAAGCCGCACACCAGGGCTGCGGCCTCCACCATCTTGGCTAGGCTAATTTACATACAGTCACTCTGATTGGCTGGTGGGCGTGGCTTAGGCTGTCCCGAAGAAATGGTTAATTTTTATATTTCGCTTTTATTAGTTATGATTTTTTTTTTTTTTTCTGTGTACCTGTCATTAGTTTTTTCCCAATTCCCCTGGAATTGCCACGCCCCTTGTTTAAACCATGTAGGTAGTAATGGTTGGGCTGACTGCTGCTCAGGCCTGGGGCCACCTGGCATTTCTCACTTGACTTTTGCTCTGCCTTACATCTACTTTATACTTTTATATTAGTGGTTTATAGGTCTACAGTATTGCTTCTTTCTGATCTCTGGATACTAAGTTCAAAGTTCTTTGATTCTTGATGTTCTGGAATTTAGTCTGCTTTGAGTGAATGGCTTTGTTTTTTGTTTGTTTGTTTGTTTTTTGTTTTTAATATTCTTTATTGTTCAGATTGTTACAGATGTTCCTTTTTTTTTAAACCCCCATAGCTCCCCTCCACCTGGTTCCCCCCCTCGCCCCGTGCACTTACCACCCCAACTGTCTTCATCCATAGATGTAAGATTTTTGTCCATTCTCTTCCCATACCCCTCATGTCCCCTTCCCCCTGAGAAATATCAGTCCATTCCCTTTCTATCCCCTTGCTTATATTCTATTCACCAGTTTATTCTGTTCATCAGATATTTCTATTGACTTGTTATATTCACTTGTTGGTAGATATGTATTTGTTGTCACTTTGTTGTTCATACTTTTTATATTTACCTTTTTCTTCTTCCTCCTCTTCTTAAAGAATGCCCTTCGGCATTTCAAATAATCCTGGTTTGGTAGTGATGTACTCCTTTAGCTTTTTCTTGTCTGTGAAGCTGTTTATCTGACCATCAATTTTACATGATAGCCTTGCTGGGTAGAGTAATCTTGGTTGTAGGTTCCTGCTATTCATCACTTTGAATATTTCTTTCCAGTCCCTTCTGGCCTGAATGGTTTCTGTTGAGAAATCAGCTGACAGTCGTATGGGTACTCCCTTGTAGTTAACTAACTGCTTTTTTCTTGCTGCTTTTAATATTCTCTCTTTGTCTTTTGCCCTTGGCATTTTAATTATGATATGTCTTGGTGTGGTCCTCCTTGGGTTCCTTTTGATTGGGGACCTCTGCGCTTCCTGGACTTGTAAGTCTATTTCTTTCACCAGGTAGGGGAAGTTTTCTGTCATTATTTCTTCAAATAGGTTTTCAATATCTTGCTCTCTCTCTTCTTCTGGCACCCCTATAATTCTGATGTTGGTACGCTTAAAGTTGTCCCAGATGCTCCTTACACTATCTTCACACTTCTGGCTTCTTTTTTCTTTTTTCTCTTCCAGTTGGGTGCTTTTTGCTTTTTCATGTTTCAAATCTTTGACTTGATTATTGCAAACCTCTTGTCTGGTGATGGATCTCTGTATAATATTACTAAGTTTATCAGCGGATTCTAGAAAATTCTTGAAAAACCTTAAAAGCGTAGTTCTGAACTCTATATTCAGTAGTTTGCTTTCCTCCATTTCTGACATTTGTGATCTGTTTCTTTGTCTCTGCATTTTGGCTGTGTTGATGGAGTGGTTTCAGCACTAGGTGTCCTATAAGGACACCAGTGATTCAGCCTCCCCAATCACCTGGGTAGACACTCTTGTTGTACGGCTTTGAAGGCTGAGTGCACAGTCTTGTTGTGTTCACTGGGAGGTATCACTGGGAGGAAATGACCTGCAGGCCTTTCTCCTCGTTGTTTGGGGTTTGGAACTTTTGGAGTTCTGTCCCAGCTGCAGTCCCTCAGGCTATGCTGCAGGCAGGCGGGGTGCACAGCTTGGGCAGGGTTGTAGGTGGGGTGGGGTGGGGTGTGGTCTCAGAATCGCTGCCTCTCCGCTGACTCACAGCCTCTCCCGGACCTGGAGTCTCCAAGCCCTGGGGTCTGCGTGCCTCTGAGTCCCCGAATCTACACATCAGTGATCACTGCTTAATAGCTCTGCTAGAACGCCACTGATCTTCCACCCCGTTGCCAGACAGCCCGCACCATGTTCAGTGCGACCCCGGAGTTTATAATCTCCTTCCAAGCCTCGGATCCAGGCACAGCCGCCACCCTTTCACCTGCACCGCCGCTTCCGTTCCAGGCATCCGTACCTCGCAGTTTGGGCACAGGAAGCCTCTACCCAGTCTCAATGCACGCCTTCTCCTGACTTCTAGTTGCAAAGCGTCTTCTCCCTTGGTTCTGGAGGATGGCCTTTCACTGTATAGTTGTATTTCTACAATTTAGTTGTGGAGGCTGCGCATCTAGGTACATACCTCATGCTGCCATCTTGGTTCTCCTTTCGTGAATGGCTTTGTTTCATTCTTAGTCAGATGTTGATTTTTTTTTTTAAAGGGAAGTTTTAGGTTCACAGCAAAATGGAGAAGGTACAGTGATTTCCCCTGCACACATAGTATGGGAAATCTCCACTATGAACATCTCCCACCTGAGTAACCACCATTGCAGCATCATACATAGTAGCTTCACAGCCCTGAAAATCATCTGTGCTCCAACAGTTCATCCCTCCCTCCCCCCACCACCAACCCCTGGCAACCACTGATCTTTTTACTGCCTCCTACTTTTTGCCTCTTCCAGAATGTCCAATAATTGGATTGTACAGTATGTGGCCTTCTCCAATTGGCTCCCTTCGCTTAGTAATACACCAAGTTTCCTCCATATCTTTTTATGGCTTGCCATAGCTGATTTCTTTGTAGTGCTGAATAATATTCCATCATATGGTTGTAGCACAGTTTATTTGTTCACCTAGTAAAGGACATCTTGGTTCCTCCCAAGTTTTGGCAATTATGAGTAAAGCTGCTGTAAACATCTGTGTGCAGATTTTTGTGTGGACATAAGTTTTCAACTCCTTTGAGTTAATACCAAGGAGCACAATTGCTTGTAAGAGTATGTTTCGTTTTGTAAGAAACTTTCCAACTTGGATGCACCATTTTGCACTCCCACCAGCTCCTGTTGTCCTATATCCTCAAAGTATTCCCTTCACAAAAATTGTCATAAAAAGTCTTTGACCCAGCCCTAGCCAGTTTGGTTCAGTGGAAAGAGCATCAGCCTGGGGACTGAAGGGTCCCAGGTTCGATTCCGGTCAAGGGCACATGCCTGGGTTGCAGGCTCAATCTCCAGTGTGGGGTAATGCAGGCGGCAGCCAATCAGTGATTCTCTCTCATTGTTGATGTTTCTGTCTGTCTCTCTCCTCCCTTCCTCCCTGAAGTATTTTTTTAAAGGTATTTTACTTATTTTCAACTCAGGTTGTTTGTTTTCTGAGTTTTAACTAGTTTTCATGTGTTGTGGATGACATTCCTTTATTATTGTCTTTTGCAAATGTTTTCTCTTCCTCCTAAGTGTCTTTCCTAGAGTACAAGCTTTCATTTTTAACAAAGTCCAGCTTATCACTTATTTCTTTCCTAGATCATATCTTTGGTATTATATCTAAAGTCATCAGCATGCCCAAGTAGATGTTGATCTTTCAAATTCTCTCAGTTTTCCCTTTCTTATCCATGGGGGGTTTTTTTGTTTTGTTTTATTTTATTTTTGTGTTTTTTGTTTTTTTGTGGGGGGGGTTTTCACTTTGCACTGTTGCTTCCTGTGTTAGTACCCTGTTGTTTTTCAGGTAGCACATGCCCACCTTGTTAACACTGGGAGACTGTGTGTGGGTTAGGTTTTTGTTTGTTTTCCTTTTAAATAGTCTCTGCTTTCTGTCTTGCCTCCCTCCAAATTCCTTGTTTATTTCGGTCTCTTCCATGGGGACTCCTTATAGGGAGATAGGAGGAAAACTTGCTATTTGCAGAAAAGGAAATGTTACAGTAAATACCTTTTTAAACTTTAATTTTTTGAATAGGTAATATTGTTCAAACCAAAAAGAATTTTAAAATCTCAAAAGCGCCGGACTGGTTCCATGGTTGAATGTTGACCTGTGAATGAGAAGATTACAGTTTGATTCCTGGTCAGAGCACATGCCTAGGTTTCCAGCTGGATCCCCAGTGGTGGGGATGGGAGCTGGGGGGGCGGGGGGGAGGGCTGCAGGAAGCAGCCAATCAATGATTCTCATCTTTGATGTTTCAATCTATCTCTCCCTCTTCCTTCCTCTCTGAAATCAATAAAAAATACATTTTTAAAAAGTGTCAAGTGCACTGAAGCTAGTTTGGAATGAGCTCTACTGGACATGTCTGGGACCATTGGAGCATCACATTCACAATGGGGCAGCTGACCCATTGAAATAGGAATGTGAGTTCGTGTTCTTGTAGATACTTGGATAAGGAAAGGTGGTTTCTTACAGCAGAATGTTAACAGCTGGAGGAGTGACTAGATTAGAAAAGTTCCATTTGACAGTTGTCATAGCAGTTCAGCCAGGAAATGTCAAGGTACTGAAACCTGAGAGGGTGGATATTTGATGATGAGCTGGGTGTGTACATTGTCACTCAGTGCTCAGATGGAGAGAACTTAGAATAGAGAAGACCCGAGCCTTTCATCAGAGGTGACATGGGGCTGTGAGGGTCTGGACATGCCCCATATGTGGGGTGAAGTGGGGCATGCCTGTGCTAGACCCATATGATGTCCTTCACTGGTTTCTGACCTCAGCAATGTCTGTTCAAAGTTCAAAGACTGGGAGTTGTTGGTTACTTCTGGGGGAAGGCACATCAGCATTTGAGAAAGTGACAGTTTCTTTCTTGTTTAGAATAAAAGTTGAAGAGTAACAGTGGTGCAACATGGAGAGGCCAGGCCTGGGCAGCTCCAGTGCTTGCGGGGTCATCTGGGACTGAGAGCCTACACTTCCTGGCCTATAGCTTCCTGGCCCTTTCTGCCTGCTCTTTGACCTTGGGTGGTAGTTGACTAGATGATGTGAGGGGAGCCTGGGGTGAGTGTAGCCTAGACATAGCACAAATGTTCTCACATAAGTGTGTTGCCACACCACTTGGGCTGGGCCCCCTCCTCTCTGGGACAGGGGTGACTTCCCCTGGTGGGAAAGAGCCCCTCCTGACGTGCTGCCCTGGGGCCCTTGCTGTGCATTGAACTCAGTGCCCAGGTGTGGTCCCCATGTCCTGCCTGCTGCGGGGTGAGTGCGGAGCTCTCAGTGTGTTGGGAAAGGTTGGCTTCTGCTTCGTTCCAGGGGAGGGGAGTCTAGCTCCCCATGCATTTGTCGTCTTAAACCTGGTCCGTCTTTCACTGAGGCTTGGTGGGTCAATGGAGGGACACTATAGGGCCTTGGTTCAGTTGTTTCTGGCCCCCTTGAAAAGATTAGAATCTAGCATTCCTTTGAAAGCCATGGATGTCAGGTGGTAAAGGTCAGTGCTGTTCCTAAGATTCCCACACTCTTCCTTCTAAGGGTGATTGGGGGGGGGGGGTGAGATGGGGCTTGAGATGCTCAGCGGACAGAACTATTTTTCTTTTTCTATAGCTTGGGAACTGGAATATCTTTAGCTCCTGTCCCATGAGTCTTCAGGAGGAAGCAGGATGTTTATCTCTTCATTCATGGTGGGAGGGTAGGTTGTCTCAGAGCTGCTCCTGTGCTAAATCCTGGGTTGCATAGAAAGAGACCCAGGGACCACTTCCTTGTCTCTGCAGGTTTCTCTGGCCAGTGTCTCTGCCTCCAGTCTACAGCATGGGGAATATCTTTGCAAACCTCTTCAAGGGCCTTTTTGGCAAAAAAGAAATGCGCATTCTCATGGTGGGCCTGGATGCTGCGGGGAAGACTACCATCCTGTACAAACTGAAGCTGGGTGAGATCGTGACCACCATCCCCACCATAGGTGAGGAAGCCAGGCCATGGCGGGTTGGGGAGGTGGCTGAAATGGCTGGGGGTTGGCTCACACTGGGCCATGCTCCTGCAGGTTTCAACGTGGAGACTGTGGAGTACAAGAACATCAGCTTCACTGTGTGGGACGTGGGTGGCCAGGACAAGATCCGGCCTCTGTGGCGCCACTATTTCCAGAATACACAAGGTGAGGGCTGGGGGCCATGGCCTTTGGGAGAGGTTGGGTGTCCTCAGCAACTTCGTTGACACCTGCTCCTTGTCAGGTCTCATCTTTGTGGTTGACAGCAATGACCGAGAGCGTGTGAATGAGGCTCGAGAGGAGCTTATGCGGATGCTGGCGGAGGATGAGCTCAGGGATGCTGTCCTGCTCGTGTTCGCAAACAAGCAGGTATGCACGTATATGTGACTTAAGCCACCCCAAGGGGCTGGGGATATGAAGGGATCACAGGTCAGGTGGGGAGGGATCCCAGTCTTCCTACTGATCCATGGCTGCCATGCCACCCTACCCTTTCCACCAGGATCTCCCCAATGCCATGAACGCAGCTGAGATCACGGACAAGCTGGGCCTCCACTCTCTGCGCCACAGGAACTGGTACATTCAGGCTACCTGTGCCACCAGTGGGGACGGGCTCTATGAGGGACTGGACTGGCTGTCCAATCAGCTCCGGAACCAGAAGTGAACCAAACTCCTCTCTTCCCCCTCACTCCCTCCTT
>PVJC01054039.1:0-10535 GCA_004026665.1 Murina feae | reverse complement strand
GGATTTCTGTCCTAAGGTAGTCATGGGTTTCCGTCCTAAGGTAGTTGGATTTCCGTCCTAAGGTAGTCATGGGTTTCCATCCTAAGGTAGCCATCCGTTTCAGTCCTGCTTCCATGCACACAGGCTTCCATGTTCCAGGAACGTGATGCTTCAAAGTGCAAGTGTTTCTGAGATGAGTGGATTCCTCTTACAATTGGTGTCAAAGATCTGGCCGGTCCCCAGGCCTCAGGGAGGGGGGCCAGCTGTCTCACTTCCCTCGCATCTGAGGGGTCCGAACCTGGAGGAGGCAGCCCCTGCTGGGGGTGGCCTAGTTGCAGAGGCCAGAGCGGTGACCTCAGCCTGTGTGGGTGTTTGCCCCCTCTTACCTCAGTGCCTCAGGGACGATGGTAGCACCACAAGCCCTTAAATCTGCACCTAAATGTGCGCCTCTGGCTTCAGGTTAACTTTTCCATGAAGTAAAAGGAAACACTGCTTGTTTTGCTGTTTCCTCTGCTCCTGGCAGCTCTGGCTCTGATGTGTGGGAGCTGCTCCCATGGCAGGCGCTCCGTCCGCAGCTGGCAAAGTCGGGGGCCCACAGCGCGCCTCAGCTCTGACTCCGCTGCTGGGGGCAGTGTCAGACCCCAGGGCCCAGGGCCAGGGCCCAGACGGCCTCATCTCAGAGCCAGTGGACGTCCAGGTAGTCCCTGTGGTGGATAGACTGGCTCTGAGCCGAGGTCCCACCGCTCCCTCCGAGGCTCATCGACTTGCTAGAGTGGCTCTGGCAGCTCAGGAAGGCGGCTGACTTGCTAGATCACTGATGTCTCATGAAGGACATAGCTCAGGACCTGCCAGAGGGCAGAGGTCCCAGGGCACGGTGTGGGGAGGGGTGTGGGGCCTCAGGCCCAACCCGGACCCCATCTCCCGGGCCCTCATGCATTCCATAACCTGGAAGCTCTCAGACCCACACGGCAGGGCTGGACGCTTCTTGACAGAAGCGTGATTGAGGGGGTCATTCACCGCTGGGGATAGACAGGACTGAAGCTCTCGCGCTCCCTGGGGGCCGGGGTGGGGGAGGGGCTGGGAGCTCCAGCCTCCAGGCACTTGGCTGGCTCCTGGCTCCCAGCCCCCACCCTGCAGGACTTTCCAAAAGTCACTGCATTAACATACATTGAAGACAGCCCTTCCGACTTCATTGTTTATGCTCTTGTCACCTGGGAAATTCCAAGGCTCTAGGGAGCTCGTACAAGAACAGTCTAGACTTCTCACTATAAATCGTCATCTGACAACAGGACACAACGATGGGGCATTAACACTGAAAGTTCTGCCCCGCTGGCGGGGCTCAGCGTCGGCCTGCGGACTGAAGGGTCCCAGGTTCAATTCTGGCCAAGGGCACGTGCCTGCGTTGTGAGCTCAGTCCCCAATAGGGGATGTGCTGGAGGCAGCCGATCAATGATTCTCATCATTGATGTTTCTCTCTCTCTCTCTCTCTCCCTCTCCCTTCCTCTCTGAAATCAATAAAGAAATATATATATTTTTTAAAAACCTGAAAGCTCTGCCCAGTTGGCGGGGTTCAGTGGTTGAGCGTCGACCTATGAACCAGGAGGTCAGGATTTGATCCCCACTCAGGGCACAGGCCTGGGTTGCAGGCTCAAGCCCCAGTGTGGGGCGTACAGGAGGCAGACAGTCAGTGATTCTCTCTCACCTTTAATGTTTCTCTCTTCCTCTCTCTCCATGAAATCAATTTAAAAAAAAAAAAATAAGTTCTCTCCTGCTCGCATCCTCACGCGCCGGGAAAATCATCCTTACGGACATAAATCCCGACAGGGATGTCCACGTGGCCGCCGCTCGGACACACGCCCACACTGCACTTTGGTGGGTTTCTGCCAGGCTTTTGAGACTTGTATATGAAACCAGGTCAGCATCTGTCTCAGTCAGCTCTAGTCGTAATGATGCTGCGGAACAAAAGACTCCAAACCTCGGTGGCTGAAATCACTAATCGCCGTGCTCTCTCCCACGCCCGTGATGGGCTGCAGGTCCGTGGACAAGGACAGGCCGGGCTTGCCTGGAAGCCGCAGGAGGAGGGCAGGTGTGCTCACCTGTGCGCACCCAGGGGTCGGGCTGAAGGGGCAGCAGCTGCCCAGAGGGAGCCCTCCTCGCCGGGGCAGAAGCCCAAGTGGCAACCCACTTCACAAGTGCATTCACGCCTGTGCTGCATTATGTCCACGGGATCCAGGTGCCAAAGCAAGTCACCTGGCCAAGCTCAAGGTCAAGGACCACCCACGACGGAGCCAAAGCTGGTCCCATGATCAGACCCGGCATCAGTGAGGTGACATGCGCTCACCCAAGGGGATGGGGGTGGGGAGGGAAGATTCTGGAACCATCTTGTAGTCCAAGCATGTCAGACTCACAGCCCACTGAATACTTTTGCAGCCCCGCCAATATAACGGTATATAAGAAACGTTTTAATAAAAATTTTTGTAACTTAATTTTTACAATATCCTGTTACACATAACTAAAGGTCTGGTGCACGACCTTCATGCACTGGGGGGCGAGGGGTCCCTCAGCCCAGCCTACACCCTCTCGTCGTCTGGGACCCCTCCCAGGGAGTGGGCCTAAGCTGGCAGGCAGACATCCCCCAAGGGGTCCTTAGTGCTGCCATGGAGGCCAAACCAGACCCACCAGCACGTGCACCTGCCCCACCAGGACCTGAGCGCACATCCTCCTCTCAGCCGAGGTTTTAGGGGGAGAGAAGTCTAAGCTACAGGTTGGTGCCTCCCCATCGTGGTCCTGGCCACTGGGCGCTGTCCCAGCCCTGTGGGCACAGGCTTGGCTGCAGCGCTTGTCTCTCCATGTGCGGGGCTTGGCAGGAGCCCGCAGCTGGCAAAGAAGCAGGGACTGTGCATCCTGCACTGCTGCCGAGGAGGCTGTGCAGGTGCCGTGCTGGTCCCGTCCGCCTTTATCAGTCCGGTTCCTCCCGTTGGCACTGGCAGATCTGGTTTGGGCTTCCTCCGGGGACCCCATCACTGGCCCTGGGTCCCCGCGTGGCTGTGGCGGCACCGACCCCTCCGCTCGGGCTGCTGCTGATACAGTTGCATTACGATCCGTCCCAGGCCCGGGGGCACGAGTGCGCTGGTGCCGCAAAGTCCATTTCTCAGATCACTGAACTGAGCACTTCCATCTGTGCTTTGGTTTTCCGGCTCCTCAGGCACAATCGTCCTGCGGGTGGATTCGCTTCCCCGGGTATGGCGGCCGCCTCTTGCTGTTGTTGACGGTGACACACGGCCGCAAGGACACATTCACGGGCTGATGAGCCACTTCCGGGCCACGGATGCATCTCTGCGAGTTCAGGATGCAACACAGCAAGTGGGAGGTGTAACAAACGCACATCAACTCGGGCAGAGGGAGCGAGTAAAAATCGGGACGGCCTCCCGCACTCTGAGCAGGGGCAGCCTGTGGCCTGTGTCCTTGGTCCCTTCCATGATGGACGACAGCCCCAGGCCGCGAGCAGTGTGGGCCCAGAGGAGAATGAGGAGGGCAGCGCCGTGTTTGACAGAGCGGGTCGTCCCGGCAATGCCATCTGAGCGCCATGTCACGATCGTGTCCACCTCCTAAGGACATTTCGGCAGCCCCGCAGGGTCCAGGCCGCGGCCTGAGAGGGTGGGTGCAGAGGGGAGGGCGTGAGGCACGGCCCCAGGTGCTGCCTCGTCATCACGGATGCTCAGCAGCAAGAGCGAGGCCGCCTTTCAGAGGCCACGCTGTGTGTCAGGCTGCCAACTGCTTCCCGTCCCCCCGTTTGACCCCCAATCCTCTGAGGCGGTGACCCTCATTGCCCCCGCTTTGCCGACGGAAACTCGGCAGTGTCGGAGGGTGACGCTGCCGCCCAGCCGCCCGCTCATCAGTGGCAGAGCCACCACTTGAACCGGCCCAGGGCCCAGGGCGTCCCGCCTCACTCACCTCCGCGAGGGACAAGGACTCCATTTCCAGGGCGGCGACCTCGACGGGGCCCACGGCCCAAGGGGCCCCACCCGCGGGGCACTGAGGCGCTTCACCCCTTGCATGGCAGGGCCTCCCTTTGTGAGCCCAGAGCCATGCGCGGCAGGAGGGAGGGAGGACCACGTGGGACAGGGAGGCCGCACCCACCAGCCAGCAGAGCAGGTGTCGGGGAGGCTAGGCTAGTCGTGGTAAAAGCCACCACTGCGCTTCCATCTCAATAAATTTTTAACTGCGTTACCGGCTGGAGACAAGCCATAATTTCACAGAAACACACTCTTGGGGTCCTGGGGTGGATCACGACCAAACACACAGGATGAACCAGGCGGCTTCAAAGCCCACGTCCGACCCTCCCACAGGAAGGGGGTCGGGGCTCTTAGAGATCAGCAGGGGAGGGCAGGACTCGCACCCGGTCACTCACTCACTCACTCATCCATTCACTCACCCATTCATTCATTCACTCACTCACCCACTCATTCACTCACCCATTCATTCATTCATTCACTCACTCATTCCCTCACTCATTCACCCATTCATTCACCCACCCATTCATTCACTCATTCACTCACTCATTCCCTCACTCATTCACTCATTCATTCACCCACCCATTCATTCACTCATTCACTCACTCATTCCCTCACTCATTCACTCACTCATTCACTCACTCACTCACTCATTCACTCACTCATTCACTCACTCATTCATTCACTCATTCACTCGCCCATTCACTCACTCACTCACTCACTCGCTCATTCGCTCACTCACACCCAGTCATTCTTTCACTCACTCACACAGTCACTCATACCCACTCATTCATTCACTCACTCACTCACGGATTTGTTCCTTCAAGGTGCAGTGGCGGGTACAGGAGGCCCCTTCCTTCCCAGGTCTTCCATCCCAGCAGGGACGGCAGATGATAGTCACAGAGCAGACGGGGTCCTGGAGGAAAGCAGCGTTCGCCCAGCGGGGAAGGGAGCGCAGGGACGCGTTGAGCCTGGGGTGGGGACACTTCAGGTGACAGCCGAGTCTTCCTCGACCTTGGCTTCCTGCGGGAGTCAGCGTCGCTGGCTGGTCGTGAGGCTGTCGGCGGTGACAGCACCGGGTGCAGGCCTGGCTCTTAGAGGCCCATGGCCCTGCCCTCCGGCCCTCCCCCCTCGAGGAAACGCCTCTGGTGGGCACTGCCCCCTCCTCAGGGCGAGACAGAAGCATGGACGCGCCTGAGCCCCACCCTAGCCCAGGACAGAGTGTCACCTTGTTGCACGCCACCACATGGCCTGCACTGCTGGTTCCGCGGTGTTATTACAGCAACATGACCAATGCAACAGGGAAGGCAGTGCCACGGTCCCGAGCAGCAGCCTTAGGGGGACGAGCACGCCCTGAAGCTGTGGGACGATGAGAAGACGGAGGCCCCGAGAGCTCAGGAACTTGCCCTGAACCATCACTAGCACCCGGCAGAGCCCAGGTCTGACCCTGAGGTGGGCCCCACACCCGCGTGTGGAACCTTAAACACCGTAACCGCGCTCAACCGTCCCGACAACCAACTCCTGCCGCCACCGGAAAGACACAGACACCACTTGGGTGGCTGGTGGCGCCCGTTCCTTCTGTGGAACACCCACATGGACCGCGTGGCCTTGCCTCCTCCCCTGGGCACCCCCCAGCCCCATGGGGCGAGGCGGGCACTTCCTGTCCCAGGAGCCGCGCCATCTCTAGCCCCTCAGAGCCCCTGTGCCTGACAGTGACCAGGAACTCACCCTGGTTTACGAAGAGGGAACGTCCTCACATGATGGGGGGACATCGCTCTGACGTGCTATTTCCTGATGCAGAGAAAAGGCCGCGTGCATGTGTGTGCGTATGTGCACATGTGTGCACATGCATGCATACGTGTGTACGTGTGTGTGTGTGTGGAGAAAGAGAGTAGGAGCCCAAATTAGGAAGGAAGGAAGGAAGGAAGGAAGGAAGGAAGGAAGGAAGGAAGGAAGGAAGGAAGGAAAATAAAGCAAATAAAAAAACCGCCACCACTGGGTTCTTGGGTCCATGGTCGCCTCGCCGGCCCGTCACCCTGGGTGGGTCCCTTTCCCATTGGCACCCTCTGCGCTGCACCATGTGAGAGCCACCGCTGCCGCTGCTGCGTCCGCTGTCCTCTCATCCTTGTCACCCTGAAGAGTCCACTGTGCGAACATCCGGTGTCGTGTGCACCCCCTGCCAGGGGCATATGGGCGGTTTCCTGCTGGAAGCGATCACACACCTTCCAGCATGTACTGTGCATCTCTAGGAACCATCTGTGCGCCTTTCCACCGAGTCTGCGCCCAGGGGCGCGGTACTGGGTCCCGCGGGGCCTGGGGCAGCTGCGCAGACACTGCCAAGCAGCCTGGGAGCGCTGAGCCGTCACAGTCTGCGCGGCGGAGGCGCTGGGTGCTGGTGCAGGGTGCGGACCAGGGGGAAACGCTCAGCCATGCATTTCCGGTGCGTGCACCTCCCACCCGTACAACACGCCAACGGAATGTGTGGACGCAACGTTGCTATAGATACGTCTCACACACACACACACACACACACACACACACACACACACACACACGGAGTCGAGCCCCTGTGACCTCCAGCCGTTGTGGGCGGCTTTTCTGTTTCAACTCAGATGTTTCCGGGTCACCTGCAAGGAGCCCCTGAGCATCAGGGCAGAAGTCGGGGGGCCCCACCGGCCGCTGCGGGAGGGGGAACAACGGGCTCAGTGGGGGGTGGAGCTGCGGCGCTGAGGGGGCACTGGGCCTGGGCACGTCCTGCTCTTGGGAGCTCCGGGATCCCTGAGGCCGCGGCGAGAAGCCCAGTCTCCCCAGTCCCACGACTCCCAAGCCCAGCGACAGCCGAATGGGGGCTTTTTATTGGCACTGGGGCGGGTCCAGAGCCTCAGGAGCCCCGGAGGCAGAGGCTCCCTTCCCCAGCGTCCCTGGGGCGTAGCTGCTCCAACAGGCCAAGCCGGGCCTCAGTCCCCCTGGCCCTCGCATTGCCTGTGTCCAACCCTGAACCACTGTGTCGGCGGCCCAGGACCAGAGGGGGCCGCTCCTGTGGCCCGTCCAGGTCGGGGAGGCCCGGGTGCAGTTCCCAGGCTGGGCAGTAGCCACCCTCCCCCCCCCGACCCCCCGCTTTCCTCCACCTCCTTGCTCTGCTCTGATTCTGCGCACAGCTTAACCAAGCCTGTGTTGAAAACACCCATGAGCGGCGAAGGCATTTCGTCTTGTGATCTAAGTTCGTTTTCATTGGAGACTGGCAACGGAGACACTGCATGAGCCCACGATACAGAGGAGGAAACCGAGGCTCAGAGAGGTGAAGCGACTTGCCTGAGGACACACAGCAGGAGAGTAACAGCGGGATTCCTCTCTGACTCCAAAAACCACGCGCCTGCCATGCAGGGGTTTCCTTTCTCCTTCTGCATCAGGGACGGACTTGCTCTCGGCCCTGCAGACGCTGTCTGGCGCGTGGGGGAGAGTAGCCAGGCATCCAGTGAATAAATAGAGGCGTCAGAAGATGTGCGGCCCCCGCGCCCGGCCATCTGGGCCCCGCGTTCAGCAGAACCGACGCCTCAGTTCGCGTTGACAGCACTGTGATCGCCCGTCTTCAGCACAAAGGCCCACGTGTCGAAGCCTGATGTTCATTAGCAGCGATCCTGGGGCGACGGCAGCTCCGGTCCATCTGGAACCGGGAGGCAGCAGCTGTGCGTTAGCTCAGCAGCCGAGGCAGGCGTGGCTGGGTCACCCCCCGGCCAGAGCCCGCTCCTCAAGGCGCCTGTGACTTCCCGGGAGGGAGGCAGCTGGCTCCCCAGGTGCCCTGCCCGCTCCTCAAGGCACCTGTGACTTCCCGGGAGGGGGACAGCTGGCTCCCCAGGTGCCCTGCCCCCGGGTGGGGGGTGCCTCGCAGTGGCATCACCTGAGAGGGGTGTGCTGGGGCCAGATGCTGGAGGGTGTGGTGCTGATGGAGGGAGCCTGTCAGCAGGTCCCTATGGAGGCTTTTGAAGGACCCAATTATCTCTACCTGGTCCAGCCAGTCCCTCAGCCTGTGAACCCCCAGCCTTGTTAAAAGCGCCCGACAGCAGCTCGGCACCCAGATGCTGCCAGAGTCTGAGCGAGCGCTGAAAAGCCAGCCTCCTTTTCCCCGCCAATTAGGTCATCGCTGGAGGGATGTGAGGCCTGTGTTTGCCGGTGAAGAATTCGCATTCGCGCTGTTACTCCTCTGGTCTCCCCGAGGGGAGGGGCAAGTACACGAGGGCTCCCGGAGGATTCAGCTCAGCTCACACTGGCAGGCCCTGCTCGAAGGTCCATACACACTTCACTTAAGTCTCCCAACGGCTGAGTAGTGTTGGAGGCGAGTAGTATCGCTCCCTGCTCCCTTTCCACTGACAAATGAGGAAACTGAGGCACAGAGCGAGGTCTCCCGTCCCAGGCTGCACATCTAGTCAGTGTCGGAGCAAGGCTATACACGCCGGTGGCCAGCCCTGGAGCCACGGCCACCCAGGACGACCCCAGTGCCTTTGCACCTGCCCTTGCTCTCACCACACGCCCACCAGGCCCACCTCTCAGCCTCACGGCTCTGCTCAACCTGGTGTCTTCTGAGCTGCTTTCTGGGGTCCCAGGTGACCGCTGCTCCCGCCTCTCAACCCTCCGTGTCCACCATGCTGTCCCCCCTGCCCAGCCCCCTCCTGCCTGCGCCATCTCCATGTATCAGGGTCATGCCCTGCATCGGTCCAGAAATGCCAGCTGTCTGAGCCACAGCCTCAGGATCCCACACAAAAACCGGTGAGTCTGGACACAGCAACACCCCCTTCACCGCAGACTGTTTGGGACCTGAGATCACACAGAGGTTCAGATGCTTTGCTGTGTAGGAAGCTGGGCATCACACAGGGTGTGTGTGTGGGGTGGGGGGGGACTGGGAGGGGCTGACCGGGTGCAGCCAGGGAGGCAGGTCCAGCAGGCTCTGCTCTGGCTCTCCCTGGCATCGGCCCTTTCGCCCACCCGGGCACAGAGCCGGCCACGTGTCCCAGTGCCCACTGCAGGGCCTGGCCACCACGGTCGGCATTCGTCGAGGCTGGTGACATGGAGGCGCCTGGAGACCTTGGCTGAGATACTGAACGATTGAGAGGTGCCCAACTCGGACCCCTTTCCCGCTCGCGCCTCCGGGCCGGCCTCTGGGATGGCCGCTCGCTGGGCAGCAGCCGGGGCGCCTGCCGAGGCAGCATGCGGCGGGAACTGACGAGCCTCTCACGCAGCATCCGGAGGACATGTCGATGGCGTGGAGATCATCCATCAGAGCGGAGGCACGCAGGGCTGCCCTTCCTCGCGGCACCGCCAACGGCCTCGGCCTTTCTTAAAAATAGAAGGTCATTAGCGACTCTGCAGCCGCCAGGCGCCGAAGAGGCCGCTCGCAAATGCCAGCAGCGTCCTTCCCGGCCTCGGTCTGCACGCGGGCGGATGGAGTCAGCGGGACCGGCCCCACACGGTGCCGCCTCCTCCGCCAGCCCCCAGCCCCCAGAGAGAGAGATGGCGCTAGAACTGAGACGCTAGTGCTGATGGAGGGGAAGGGGGCGAGGAGGCCGACAGCAGGGCGCAGGCTCTGAGCAGGAGGGACTCGCTCTGTGGAAAGGAACAGGAGGACCCGGGCCCCCGCCCTTGCACCCACTTGGCCGTGTCCCTGCCTCTGGCCAGGGCCCTGCTCCAGGCCTCCTTCCCGGCTGAGTCCCTGAGTCACTGCATGGAGCCCACCCATGTGTGATCGCTGTCCACACGGGCAGCCATCGCTTCCACCTGCATGTGCGTCCTCCAGGCCAGGCCCGATTCATGTCCACATCCCCAGTGCCCAGCTCAGGACCTGCTCTGCGGGCCTCCCGCCTCAGATACCTCCGCACCCTCGGGCAGCAGGGACGAAGTCGAAGCCAGAGGGGAAGCACTGTGCCCAGGGCCACAGGCTAGTGAAAGGCAGCCCGGGACTTGAACCCACGCCACCTGCCTTGGGGCCCCTTCCTGACACATAGAGCTCCTGGTGGCGGCAGCAGGAGGGACACCGGGCAGGCCTCCCGGAGAGGCGCTCCGACCGGCTCGCAGCCCCGGCGCCAGGCCCCGGGCCGCAGACACGACGAGGCTCTGAGAAGGCAAAGTGGCGTGTACAGCATGGCTTCGAGCCTGTGATCAGCATCTGCCGCCAGTGCCCAGACCAGCCTGCGCGCAGCCCCGCCTCCCACTGGGGCTCCCTGTGCGCGTGTGAGCCTTGACTCAAATAACACTGAGCGGCTGGGCCAGGGAGATAAGGAGCGCTGAGCTGGGACCCGGCGGGGGGTTAGCAAGCAGCCATGAGGGGGCCTCTGTGCCACCTCCCGAGCCGGGGCCTCTAAACCCGTGGACACGGTGCTGGGCAAGGCACACAGCCTCCTAGCACACAGGCCTCCTAGCACACGGGCCTCCTAGCACACGGCCTCCTAGCACACAGGCCTACTAGAACACGGGCCTCCTAGCACACAGGCCTCCTAGCACACGGGCCTCCTAGCACACGGGCCTCCTAGCACACAGGCCTCCTAGCACACG
>PVJC01054038.1:0-10629 GCA_004026665.1 Murina feae | reverse complement strand
AATCAATAAAAATAGATTTAAACATAAATAAATAAAATTTGTAAAACAACAACAACCTTTCTCCCTCAGGTGTGTACCTCTGCGCTTTCTCTAAGCTCTAAGGGCCCCTCGGGAGACTTGCAACCAGGGGAGCAGTGGGCAACAGCAGCGCATCCCAGGCAAACCCTCTGAACCTGCCTCCAAAGTTTCTTTTTCCCCCTCTGACTTTCCCGTGAGCTGACAGCAGCCCACCTGAGCTCACTCCTGTCCCTGACTTTTACTTCTCAGTGAGTTCACACAGCCCGGGATGGCCCAATTCTTCCCACTATAAGGTGGAGTGTTTTTTGTTTTAGATGCTTGTGCAAAAAAGTCCCTAGGAAGATAAGTTCAGTGTCACTCTCTGGAACAGTAGACAGACAGCCTCGTTTACTGTGCAGGGAAAGAAAGAGAATGGCTTCGAAGTGCGAAGCAGGTTTGCTAGTAGTCTCTTGTATAAACTGACTATTTTCGTATTCAGGCTTTCTCATGTGTGAGGCAAACCCACCGCATGTTAATGTTCACCGAGCCCTTTCTGCACGACCCCGACTGAAACTGGATTGGGAGGTGGGGTGGGGGGAAAGTGGGGGGCAGGTGATGTTTGCAAGAAAAACTTGCAACCAGAATGTTCATGCTGCCTGCTGTGCTGTGAGGAATAAAGTCCTTTGCCTTTAATCCAGAAATCTCATGTCTTCTTGCAGCATCCATACAGGTTGAGGCACAACTCAGACAGTCACATTCCTGAAATAAATATAGGTGTGATTCAAAACAAAAGGGACACCAGAAGCTAATCTTCACTAATAAAAGACAAAGACGCAAATTCTTTCACGATGCCAACCAGCCAATCAAGAGTGAGTATGCAAATTAACCCAACAAAGATGGCTGGTTCATTTGCATACATAGGTGCCAAATGGCCAGGGATGGGGTAGGATGCTTGCATTATCACCATGGCGATGACACAGGTGTTCCACACTGCCCCAGACACTCCGAACCTCTGGCCAGTGTGGGAAGGCAGAAAGGTGGCTCCGGGCTGAAGCCAAGGTGGTGCCGGCAGCCAGGGGAAGGAAGACCCGTTCTTGCATGAATCTTCATGCATTGGGCCTCTAGTCCTATATAATAAAAGCCTAATATGCAAATTGTTCAACAGGGAGTTTGACCTGGAGTTCAGCACTCGCTATGACATGTGCTGAACTCCAGGGGGCGGTGTGGAACATGGCGAGCATCAGCAATGCAGCACACAGCACTGGCAGCAGGTGGCAGTGGAGGTGCTGCAGGCCCCAATGAGCCCCCCAACGAGAGCGGGACCATGGCGGGATGGTGGAGCAGGTGAGGGGGCAGTGTCAGGCCACAGCGGGGTGCCAGGTGGGCCTGTGGGGCTGAGAGGCTGGGGATATGATCTGGGGCCTGGTTTCTGCAGGCCACCCTGAGGGACCCCACAGGTGCAAGAATTCGTGCGCCAGGCCTCTAGTGCAAAATAATATTGACTGTAGACTGTAATAGCACAGCTTCTGCTCTTATGATCGGTTTTCTGAAGAGCGGTGTCCCCTTCCCATCAGGCAGGGAATGGATCCGTGGGCCTCAGTGCTCCTTCAAAGACACCCCACTCCCCCAAAACACACCATCCTCTTCTGTTATGGGTCAGGATTTCTCCCATGCCACTCAGACATCCTGTTTGTGAGTCTGTACACAGAGAGATTAATTTCTAATATTGAAAATTAGCGTGGCAGATGTAAACACACACACACACACACACACACAAGTGGCTTGTCCGAGGTGAAGAAGAACTTCAGGAATACAAGTACGGACTGTGGAGTCAGGCAGAGGATCAGAGTACAAGGTGTGATAAAAAAGCTGGGAGGACCCACGTACATGGGGAGCCCATGTCTGCCCTAGTCAGGGAGCATTTGGGTACAGGTGTCAGAGCCCCATTCAAATGGGCTGAAGCACCGAAGGGATTGGTTCACCTAAGAGGCTAGAAAGGTCTTCAGAGGTAGGCCTGGGATCTTAGCTTGGCTTTATTTAGTCAGTAGAGGACCAGTGTTAGGATGTTGTTAGTTTGTAGGCTCTGAGTTAGAGTTTTGTGAAGGTAGCATATCCAGGGGATGAACGGTTGGAGGGTAAGAGTTGGGCATGACAATGATGTTGAGATATCAGGTAGAAATTGGGTTGGCCATGCGAACGGGTCTGGGATTTGGGTCGGAGAGTTAGGATTGGTATCGAAAGTAAGTGGGAGATGATTCTTCTAGAAGGATGTCCAAGTGGACTTCCTGGAATGTGAGGAATGCCGACTGGGGTCCGAGTTGTGCCTGAGATCAGGTTTGGAACTGACACAATGGTGACACCTAAGTGTTTGGGTCAAGGTTGAGTTTGACTTATGTTCGGGGAGGGGGGGTTCAGGGTTCCAGTCAAGAGTCATGATCAAGTTGCTTGAAGTGAGAGCTGGAGCTTGAGTTGACAGTTGGAGCCAGGAGCTTGGTCAGGAAGCAGATGCCACGCTGAGGTATAAACTGGACTTGGTCAAGGATAAAGAAACACTGCGGGTTAGGAGTGAGTCCCATGGAGGTTGCAGGTTAAGACCCTGGTCTGTGTAAAAATTGGAGTTGAGAGCTGTTTCTAAGTAAAGACTGCACTTGGGATTATGGTTGAAACCAGGGACTGAGGTGTTTCTCACCCTACCAGGAGCTCTCGATCAGAGCTGGCCATGCCTTCTCCTTGATTTAGCACCGTCTTCACCAAGCAAGAGGCCGTGAAGCCCTAACATCTCCATCTTCCTCACCACAACTTCCATTCAAAACATTGCAATGGCCCGTTGACTTTCCCTCCCGAATGCATCTTGAGTTCATCTACTTGTTATACCATCGCCATCTCCCAAATGGCCTAATCTTAGTCACCATCGTCTCTTATTTGTAAAATAGCAACGGTCCCTTCCTGACTCCATATCCACGTCCCATCTTCCTTCATAGAGCAGCCAGGTTGACATTGGGAAAAGACGAATCTTCTACGTGACCCCTCTGAACACAGTCCTAGCTGTTCGTCACCGCCCACAACATAGAGTCCAACTCACCATGACCTACAAGGTCCTTCATTCTCTGGGTCTGTTGACCTCTGTTCTCTGAGCTCTGTCCATACTCGCCCTCCACCCCAGGACCTTTGCACATGCTGTTCTCCCTACAGGATGCCCTGCAAATTCTTCACATTTTTTCCCTACTTTATGCCTATTGTTCTAGCCACACTCACTATTTGCTACTTCCTGGTTCAAAACCCCCTCCGAAGTGCTTTCACAATCCTTTGCATCTTTACTTCAGAGCACACACTAAAGTTATACATTTACATGTGCGTATCAGTGATTTGATTATTTTTCCTTAGTTCCTTGAAGGAAGGAATTCTGTGTGTCCAGGATTGAGCACCACCATATCCTCAGCACCTAGCCCAGCCTGGTGTATAGCTGGTCTCTACACGTATTTTCTGAGCGTATAAACGATTGGGTCGGAAAGAGGTTGTAGGAAAAGGGCTGAAGAGCTACCACTGGAAGTAGGGTTAGGTTTGTTGGTCAATTTGAATTCCACATAGGGATTCTAATTTGAATTAAATGTACGTTCATAGTTTGGGATTGGATTTGGCATCTTACCTGAGACTTTGAGTAAACATTGAGCCCCAAATAAGAAAGAATTTGGTTGTAGGAACAAAAAAACACAAACCCTCCATACCAGCTCTCCCAGTGTGACTCCGTGGTTGAGCATCGACCTATGAACCAGGAGGTCACAGTTGGATTCCCAGTCAAGGGTACATGCCTGGGTTGTGGGCTCCATCCCCAGTGGGGGGCGTGCAGGAGGCAGCCGATCAAATGATTCTTTCTCATCCTTGTTTATATTTCTTTCTCCCTCCTCTCTGAAATCAATGAAAAATATATTGTTAAAAAAAAACCCTCCAAACCAGAGGGAAACCTGAACATGATATGAGATGAAGGAGCTCCATGGAGCGTTAATTCACCAGCTCAGCAACCTCATCAAAGACCCTGTCTCCATCTCTCTGTCCATCTACGAGGCTATGGCTTTGATTAATGGCCACTCCTCTCCGTGGTCCCAGGGGGCAGCCTCCCTTCCAGAACTTACACCCATGAGGGACACTATCTAACAGAGTGAAGGAGAACTCTTCTCGCGTCTCGCTTTGGAAAGAAGAGAGCTATTCCCAGAAGTATCCCCTCACTCTTCCTTGGCGAGAACTGCACCACACGTCCAATTCTAAACAACCCCTGGACCGAAGACATGCTTGGTCAGTAAAGCTCATTTGTGGCCCGAACGGGTTTGGCTCAGTGGATAGAGCGTCGGCCTGCGTACTGAAGAGTCCCAGGTTCTACTCCGGTCAAGGGCATGTACCTTGGTTGCGGGCACATCCCCAGCAGGGAGTGTGCAGGAAGCAATTGAATTGATGTTTCTCTCTCATTGATGTTTCTAACTCTCTATCCTTCTCCTTCTTCCTCTCTGTAAAAACAAAATCAATAAAAAGTATTTTTTTTAAAAAAAGCTCGTTTGTGGTCACATGAGGACAGCAGGGCTCTCCCAACTAAATCAATGGCGGAAGGAGTGATTGTGTGGGTAAGCAACCACGTCTATTATGAGACCAATTATGGGCCAGAGGTAGAATTGGGTTAGAGATCAGGACTGGGCTCAGGTGGTGAATGAGTCATATTTTGGGGACTGACTTAGAAGTGGGGGTGGGGGGCGTCAATTCCACTATTAGAAGAAGTTGGGTGTCTTGTAATAACCTGACAACGGTTCCCATCTCGCTCAAAGTAAAACCAACCCCTCAATCCTTGTGTCGTCTGAGTCCCGTGTTGTCGCTGACCCCATCGCCTGCCTTCTCGCTCTGGCTCCTTCTGCTCCAGTCAAAACAGCTTCCCCCTAGAGCAGTGGTTCTCCACCTTCCTGACGCCACGACCCTTTAATACAGTTCCTCATGTGGTGGTGACCCCAAACCATAAAATTATTCTCACTGCTACTTCATAACTGTAATGATGCTACTGTTATGAATCATGTAAATACCTGATATGCAGGACGTATGTAGGCGACCCCTGTGAAAGGGTCGTTCGACCGCCAAAGGGTCGCGACCCACAGGTTGAGAATCGCTGCCCTAGGGCATCCTGGGGTGCCTCATGCTGTCTCACCTGCGTGTTCACTCTGCCGGGGACGCACTCCCACCTCTCAGGTAGCTACACGATGGATCCACCATGACCTTCAAGATCTTGTTCAGACGTTCTCTTCACCTGGAGTCTTGTAACGGTCCTACCTACCACTGTCGGTTCTGGGAGAGAGACCCAACCATTCCCTCCTCCTCTTGCTTTCCTGCACAGCACTTACTGCCACCTGACAGACTGCGTACTTTAAGTTCTTGTGTTTCTTTTTTAAAAAAATATATTTTTATTGACTTCAGAGAGGAAAGGAGAGGGGGAGAGAGATAGAAACATCAATGATGAGAGAATCATTGATGGCTGCCTCCTGCACGACCCCCACTGGGGATCGAGCCCACAACCCAGGCTTGAGCCCTTGACCAGAATCAAACCTGGGACCCTTTAGTCCACAGGCCTATGCTCTATCCACTGAGCCACACCGACTTAAGTTCTTATGTTTCTACTGAAGGTCCCCACCCACTGAAACAAGAATTTCTGTGGGAAACGGTTTTGCTCTTTTGTAGATGTTGGGTCCTCAAGGGCCAGAATAGTTTCTGGCTCAGAGTCACTGCTCACTGAGTCCTTCTTGGAATGAATGCGACGAACAAAGATGATGGCGCTGAGAAATTGTATGCCAGTGACAACTATTCAAACGTACGTCCACGTGAAATAAATCACCTGAATCCCAATGGTGCCGTAGTGCAAGATATTACCCAACAGTATCAATAAAGAAGAAATAATCCAACTGTAAGTCAGAGGAAAATGGTCAGAATATTTGCTTGAGTAAATAAGATTTAACATTAGAGAATACTGACTAGGGTCATTGTTACAAATGCATAGTAATGTGTAGAAATCTATGTGTAATGTGAGACATAGAGTCAGAGATAACAGCAAGCATTTCATGAGTGAAGTTGGGGAAAACCTTCCCTTTTTTATTCATACCCTTATGTAAGGGTTGTTGTTGTTGTTTTTAAAACATATTTTATTGATTTTTTACAGAGAGGAAGGGAGAGGGATAGAGAGCTAGAAACATCGATGAGAGAAGCATCCATCAGTTGCCTCCTGCACACCCCCCACTGGGGATGTGCCCGCAAACAAGGTGAATGCCCTTGACCAGAATCGAACCTGGGACTCTTGAGTCCGCAGGCTGACGCTCTATCCACTGAGCCACACCAGCCAGGGCAGGGTTGTTTTTTTTTTGGTTCAGACTCAAAGACTCGTCTAGGGTTCAGCCTGGAAAACTTCCCACTGGATGCTTAGAGTGAGAGTGTACGGTCCTGAGAGGTGGTGGGGGGTGAAGGCAAGAAAATGGACCACAGAGGTGTCCCCAGGGTGAATTCCAATTCTGAGCTGTGCAGGTCCTTGATTCCGGCTCCTGCCCCTCAGGGCCAGCACCTGGGAGCTGCCACTAGGAGCTAGAAGGCGCTGGGCCAACCTAGACGTGCCTTTACCTGTCCTGGTTGGTGAGGACGGGTGTAGAATTCGGGCCAAGTGGTGCGGGGAGAGGTAGAAGGAGGGCGAGCAGTCATGGTGGAGGTAGAGTGCAGGCCAGTTGCTTTAGCTGCTTGAGGCATTTTAGATAAGAACAGATCCGGGTTGGGTGTCTCTGAGGTGAGTGCACCTGCGCACTGGAACCCTGCAGGTTGGGGGCAGGGTGGGGGGAGGGGACAGGGGACTGGTGGGCTATAAAAGAGCCAGCCTGCACCTAAGTGGACACGGTTGGCTCCCAACACAGCCTGAGCCCAGCTCAGACTTCCTGCAGGTGAGGAGGAGCCTTCCGTGGGGTGGGGCAGGTGAGCCTGGGTGGGCAGCTGACTCCCTTCTCCTACAGAGAGAGGAGTAGCAGCCTGGACTCCTGATAGTCACAGGTAGATGAGGGGCTGGAGGTTGGGAATTTTTTTTTTCTTAATCTTTCCCCCTAAAAGGAATTTGAGATGCTGAGTTATGGATGTGGAGGGATGGAAAGCCAGGTGCAAGGGTGTGTGCGGCCTGGACATCTGAGTGTGAGGAAGGCAACTTTTTTTTGCACTGCGCTCCTGGGCTGACGTGGGTACAGACTTAGGAATCCTGGGTTTGAGGAGGGAAGGGGTTAAGGACCAGGTGTGCTGACCCGTGAGCAGTGGGTGCTCCCCGTCCTGCTTCCTGAACTCTCTGTCTTTCCAGCCCCAGCACACGAGGCCCTTCCTCTGTGGCAGCCACAGAGGCTCAGACAGGACACATGGCAGGTCCCCGGCTCCAGCCCCTCCTGCTCCTCCTGCTGTCCTCAGCCCTGGGATCTGCCAGACAAGCAGGTGAGGACCAGCCTGGGAGTCCTGCCCCTGCTCCTGGGCCTCACAGTCCCCCCCTCCCCTGTCCAGGGCCCCCTCTCTCCAAGAAGCCCCTGAGTCAGGACCCTCCCCTGCAGCAGCCTCCTCCCATGGAGACCCTCGCCCTGGGCTGTGGCCCCTCTCTTCCTGCTCCCTCCTGACTCCTGGGCCCTGGGTGCCCTGCAGGCTGCTCCCCGCCCTTGGTGTCTCTCTCATCGGAAGCTGGGGTTGCCTCCAGCCCAGCTGCTGCCCTGGGTGTCTGAGCAGCTCCCTCCGTCTCCCTCCATCTCCGTCTGCAGCTGCCTCTGCCCTGGGCTCTGCTCTTCTCCACGCCTCTCTGTCTGTCTCTCTCTCCATCACTGTCTCTGAGCATCCATCCGCTGAGGCCTTCTAGCTCCACCATTCCTAGTGGCAGCTCCCAGGTCCTGGCCCTGAGGGGCAGGAGCTGGAATCAAGGACCTGCACAGCTCAGAATTGGAATTCACCCTGGGGACACCTCTGTGGTCCATTTTCTTGCCTTCACCCCTCTCCCCCCACCTCTCAGGACCGTACACTCTCACTCTTCCCCTACCACCTACCCACGCTTCCTCCGTGTTTCTATCCAGCCCAGGATACCGGGGAGAGGATCATCAATGGAGTTGCGTGTCCACGAGGCTCCCACCCCTGGCAGGTGGCTCTGATGCGCGGCAGGGACACGCAGTGCACCGGGGTGCTGATCCACACGCAGTGGGTGCTCACTGTGGGCCACTGCCGACAACTGTAGGTGCCCGGGAGCCCGGGATCACGTCTCTCCTTCTGCGTCTCTGTCCCCGCTTCTCTCTCGGTCCGTGTCTCCCCCTCTTCCCGGGCCCCTGCCCCCTCTCCCCGTTTCTCGCTCTCCCCCACACACTGGGTCTCTGTCCCCCTTTCCCGTCGGGCCTCTCTCTACCTCTCTCTGTGTGTCCCTGTCTTCCTAGGGCTGCCTCCCCTCCCCGTTCCCCCGAGTCACAGCGTGTGTCTCTCTGTGGTCGCAGCGCCTACAACGTGCAGATGGGCAGCAATACGTTGAATGACCCCAACGCCCAGGTGATCAGGGCGACCGAGTCCTTTGTGTACCCCCAGTTTGATGGCTCCAGAAAAGTGCACGACATCATGCTGGTGAAGCTGACCCGCCCGGCCACGCTGTCGGCGACCGTGAGGACAATCGCCGTCTCTTCCACATGCACCCGCCCGGGGACCACGTGCGAGGTGTCCGGCTGGGGCAGCACCACCGGCAGCCCTTTCGGTGAGATGACCCCGGCTCCAGGGTTCTCTTCCCTCAGACACAGGAGGCCTCTTGTCCCTCCTCTCAGAGACCAAGGCATCTGGATCCCCAGCCAGCCCCCTCCTACCTGAGACATAGTCCACCAGGCCAGACGTTCTGGCTCCCTCCTCCCTCAAATCCAGGAGCCCCAGCTTCTGGCGCCTCCTCCCCTCGATCCCGAAGCCATGTCCCTCCTCTCCCCCCACCAGGCTTCCACCCCATCCTCGCAGACGTCCAGGATCGTAGTGACCTCCTCACTCAGACCACAGACTTCTGTCCTGCAGCTGGGTCAACAGAGGCCCAAGCGTGTCCGGGGTCTAGCCTGTCCTCCCTCAGACACGGGAATCCTGGCCCCAGGGGCCTCCACCTGAGGATCCAAGTCTCCAGGCCCCCAGCTGCCTCCTCCATCTGACACGAGAGTCCCAGACCCCCAGCCGCCTTCATTCCTCAGACCAAGGACCCTGACGCTCAGCACCCTCCTCCCGCAAAGCTAGGATTGTCTACCTCCTCTTCCTCTTCCTCTTCTTCTTCTTCACACCCAGGAGTTCCAGACGCCAGGCCCTTCCTTCCTCCGACCTCGAGTCAGAGGACTGGGTCCTTTTCACACTCGAGGCACGGAGTCTCTTGGGTCCCTCCTCTCTCAGGGTCCCGTTACCCGGTGGGGGCTGACAGACCAGGCCTCCGACTGTCCCCTCTCTCCTCCTCCAGAGACCTATCCAACTGAGCTCATGTGCACCAATGTCACCATGATCCGCCTGGAGGACTGCAGGAGGCACTTCCTGTACCTGAGGAGACATTACATGGTCTGCGGTGGCACCCACACCAGCAACACCAACGCCTATGTGGTGAGAGCCAGTCCCGCCCCTGCCCTGGTCTTGCTTCCTGTCGGCCCAGGGCCCCCATCTTCCCCACCATCCAGAACCCGGGGGGCTGGCCCTGGTGCTGGGTTCTCCCTCACACCCCCACATGCCCCACTTCTTTTATTTAAAAAAATATTTTTCTTGATCTCAGAGAGAAAGGGAGAGGGAGAGAGAGACAGAAGCATCCATGATAAGAGAGAATCGTGGATCAGCTGCCTCCTGCAGGCCTCACCCATGAGCCTGAACTGGTGACCTCTTGGTTCCCAGGTCTATGCTCAACTGCTGAGCGACCTGGTCCGGCACACCCCACTTTTCTGACCTTCTCTACTCAGTCCTCTCCCCGGGTCAGAGTGGGAGCCCCTGGAAGCTGGGGGTGGGCACACAGTCGAAGGGGAGGAACTGGAGGAAAAAACATGGGGCTGGGACTCCGGGAAGGGGAGTGAGGCACCGGCTACAGACACACACTTTACGGGGACACCAAGCGCTCAGGGACCGACATAAATGGTATTCTAATGAAATGGTTGAGAGTAGAATCTATTAAACAAAATCCGTGATCCACAAAACATCAGAAATTTCAGCAGAAAGCAGCCTGTTTTGACTGGAGTTTTCCGTCCCTTCTAGCTCAGATCTGGTCCAGCGGACCTTGCGTTTGTCCGAAGTTGGGATAACCCGTTTGCCATGGATTTTTCATACGCATTTTAATATTTAAGGGGTTGCATTAGAACGCTCATTGCAAACCCTGAGCTGCGCCCCCCCCCCTCCCCGCCTGTGTCCCCAGCGAATAGCTTGATTGTTATCTTTGTCGCTGGCCCTGGTTCTCCTCCTGTGCCTGAACTGGTGACCTCTTGGTTCCTGGGTCTATGCTCAACTGCTGAGCTCTCTTCTCTTTGTTCCCCCTTCCCCATCTCTGCATCCTCCTCTCTGCCTCTGAGAATCACCTCCCTCATCTCTCTTGACACCTCATTTCATTTCCCCGCCCTCTCCCCCCCCCGCCCCCCA